>JAECUM010001127.1:0-128096 GCA_016617855.1 Megalonaias nervosa
TGCTGCTTGCATTTTGTGTTGCATTTATATTCTATTATTCTTTGACCTCCTGCAGTCCTTATGTAGCCTTTCTTGTACAGGAGACTAACATAATAATTAGTCCCAGTTTTTACTAATCAGCACAGTTTGTTTGGTTATTGGCTATTCTAACCTGCTTAGGCAATGTAAATAAACTTTTATGGCTGCCTTGTCTGTCCATTCATCTTCATTCAAGCTTTATTCGTTGCTTGTAACCGTTATGCACCTTTTGGTTTTTAGTCACCCTCTGTTGCATGCTAACCTGCTACATAACAGGAACGTGGTGAGTGGTAGCTGTACTAACACCATTTAAGCTATTAACCAGGCCATTCCTAGTACAGATGTGCCTAGAGGTAGTGGTAAAAGAATATGATGTTCCTAGCTCAAAAGATGTTTCTAGCTCAGGAGAGGTTACTGAAACTCTAGATTTATCTCATATTAAACAATAAAGTATAATATAACATGGATTATTATAAAGCGCCAATAAAAAGTGTTGGATTTAATCTAACAAAAAGATTTTTTAAAAGATTAATTCTATTAAATCAGCTTCGAGATATACTGGTGTAGAACCTAAAATAATAAGCGATTGTATTAAAAAGTTGGTTATCATTTATCGAGCAAGTACGGATCAGTATGGTTGTTTGCTGACGAAAACAATAAGAGAATAACGAGTTGGACAACTGATCCAATGTTTGTCATCGAGAACATGGTTGATGTTTTATTTAATAATAATATTTGTAAACATCTACTACTACTATAGCCATATTTTGTGATAATCTTTTTCATACCTGCTGACTCTCATTGGTAGAATATCCGTTAACATACTGTGAATAATGCGAAACTGGCGCTTTAAATCATCCCTATCATATTTTACACCTCGCAAATAAGATCGTATCTGATCAAGTAATTTTTTGTAAGTGATACTTGCTATTTTACAAGCATTTATTTTTAGTCTCAAGTCGAGGCTCAATTTTTTTACATGCTGTTGAAAGAGAGACACCAGCACCATATATTATTAGTAAAAACGGATTTAATGATGCTACACTTGAGACTATGCCAGAGCCGGTCATTAGCAGTGGTAAATATAATATTTCTCGAAGTATTCTACTGTAGTGCTTATAACATTGTTTTACACACCAAAGGGTTTATGATAAAATTTATAATATTGTACTAGTGCTTCAACATTTTGTTTTGGAATTTCTTCTGAAATCTGATTGAAATCGGTGATGTGTTTTTTCATTATACAATATTTGTTCACAATTTTTCAACAATTGTAAAACTTCTAGTACCAACATTGGATCAAGAAAATTACGAAATTCATGACTGTGAGAATCAGCTAAAATCTCTCTGTACTTGTCATAAACATCTGACGAAGTATCATTATATCGTTTATCTGTTAGTACCTCATTTTTCTTTAGCCAAGCATATGAATAAAAAAAGTCTTCTAATTCACCTTAATACAAATCTGTTTTATTTACTAAATTACCGTAATCTTTTTCTGTTTCATCAATAAACCCTAATACCAAGCTTATTTTATCTGACTTGAAATTTTTGAGAACAGGATGTTGTCTGAGAATTGCATATGCGACTACAAAATTTATTGACATTAATTATTTAACCTTGTCTAGTTCAATTGTGAGAAGACGAATAGCAGAAGCTACTTTTAACATTATTTTTTCATATGGTTTTGTGAGTATTTTCTCAATTTCATCATAATAATTTCGTAATGACAAGTGTCTAGAGAGTTAGATTGATGAAAATGGAATATCATCTTCTTCACTTATGTCGTAAAAAGAATCAAGTTTTACTTCTAACTTTGTTTGTGTTATTTCTTCAAAAAACTTTTCTCGCTCATCATCACGAAGATAACTAATTTCATCGTAAAAATTTTTGATTATCTTTAGAGATCTGTCAACAATAATCCGATCAAATTCTACTTTTTTAGGTATTATTGGCAAAATTGCGTTTGAGTACACTTTAATAATTAACACCGTATCAACCGTCATAGTAACGATATTAAATAGGGTTTCTTTGTCGTGGTATTTCATGCCGAGACACTTAAAAATTTCTTGTTTTAAAAAACTATTATATAATTTCTTGTTTCTTCTTGTTCCTATTATCTAGATTCCGATAGTTTGTCGAGACGATCATGGTTATCGTTCATTTGTTTTTCCACCTGCACTACTCGTGCTATTAATAAACCTGATCGCATTATCAAATTTATATTTTTAAAATCAAGTTCAAGCAATATTTTGTTAAACAGGATTTCAACTTGTTTTTGTTCTTCTAGACAATCATCAGGATGATAGTATCTGCTTCGAATATCAAAGTTTTCTATTGCTTTTTTTCAGTTGTGGTCCTCGCATATGCATAACACGAACAAAATTGTTTTCTTCTTCTGACAATGGAGAATTTATCATTGGAATTGTAACATTTTTTGTAGTATTTATCACACGTGCCGCTAGTGATTCATCCTTAACATCTGTTTTTTTGTTAAGAATATTATCATAAAGTTCTCTCGCAACGGTTAAAATTGGTGGTTCTGAAATTATTTTATAGCATCAGATTAAATTTGATCATCGAGTGTGCATATTTGAAATGCTGTCAGTCCTGGAAAAGGATGTTCAGGAGCGACAACATAAAATAGAAAATACAAGTACTTGTTAACAGTTTTTTCTGTCGGAAGTGTAAAATATTGTGTTGTTGAGATATACGTGTTATCTGTACTATACAATGTTGTCCAGTTGATATCATCGTTTGATCCTTCAAACCGGCAATTATAAAGTCGACCAACACTAGAGTTTAATCGGCCGCGCAGATGAAATTGCCAAATAGCAACTGCAGTAGGACATTTAATTTTAATCCAAAAGTTTTCAACTTCCCTGCTTGTTGTCTATTCCTGTCTATCAGAGAAAGTGTGATGAGGATAGTTTTCAGGATAGTATGCTTATGCGCTTACCTCAAACCCAACCCGATTATCCGTTGCCTTAAAAAGTGTTGGAATATACCCAACATTGCTTTTGATTCGTTTTACACCAAAAGACAGACTGTCAACATACGCTTTATTTGTCAGATCATTAGGGTTAACTGGAACATATGTTCTCATTATTTTGTTGCTTCTCATGTTTATATTGCCTGTCATTGGTCCGCCGGATCGCATTAAATATGGGGTAAGTTCTTCTTTTAACTGAGCATAACTAATAGAATCAGTTTCATTAGCTGGTGGCAAGGTTGTAGGTAATCCAGTTATTTTTAAATTATTAATTATTATCAGGTTACCTGTCATTGTGTCGCCAGACTTATAGAGCCAGTTATCGTCAACAGATTTTAATTGTGCATAACTTACAGCTTGTGTGTTATCAACATTTGCTGGTGGAGATGCAGTTTCCAAGTTTAATATTTATTTGCCAAACATGCTGAGATTGCCGATCATTGTATCACCTGCTTTTTTGAGTTTAATACCATCGACATACATTAACTGTAATAAACTTGTTGCTTGTGTTAGATTAAAGTTTACTGGTGGATATGCAGTTTCTTAGTTTATTATCCTTTTTTCTGACATATCAATATTGCCTGAAACACCTCCGCCAGATTTATTTAGTTTGCTGTCGTCAACAGATTTCAGGTGTGCATAACTAACAGCTTGTGTATTAACAACATTTATTGGCGGATAATTTGTTTCAAAGTTTATTATCTTTTTTTTTACATATCAGTATTACCTGTGACAACGCCAGATTTATTTAGCTTGCTGTTATCAACAGATTTCAGTTGTGCAGAACTAACAGCTTGTGTATTAACAACATTTATTGGCGGATAAATTTGTTTCTAAACCTAATATTCGTTGATTTGACATAGACAGGTTTCCTGTCATTGTATCGCCAGTTTTTTTTCAGGTAGCCTGATAAGTCAATATTGCCGTTTGGCATGGTACTTATAGCCAACGAATCTCCTAATGATGTTCCAAATTTTGTATAATAACTCATTATTTATTTGATGTCTGACAATTTTTATCAACTTATTTTCTAATATGTCGATCTAAAATTTTGATACAGATAAATTGGTGCAACATAAACACAACAACGAACTTCCAGATTGCCATTATCTTATTGTTGGGAGAAATGGGTCGGGAAAAACAAATTTGCTTATGAATTTACTGCTGGGCGATAATTGTAACTATGAGCGAGTTTATATTTATACAATTAACCCACAACAGGATACGTACGAGCTACTTAACATATATAATAACAAACGTCGTGATGATCTTGAGGCTGGTGAAGATTTTTTTATCATCAGACAACCAGAAGAACTTATCCCAGTTAATCAACTTGATCAGATGAACATAAGATAGTTGTTTTTGATGATATTCTGCTAAACAATGTTGAGATGAATAAAATAACAACCTTATTACTCGACTCTAGTACAGATGCTAAAGATAGCGCAAATTTTTCAGTAAATTATATTCCACCAATACAACTTGATCCTGAAAAACAATATGAGATTGGACTAATTTCCTGCACGTCATGGCATTCTATGGCTAACGTAAAAGCTGGAGTAAATGATGAATTTACATTTTATCTGCAACTGCAAGCGCCTCCAGCGCTATGGACTACATTTAAAATTCCACAAGGAGCTTATAATGTCACTGATCTAAATAAAACAATAAAAGAGCTAATAACAAAAGTAAACAGTGTCGCTGATAATTTTGAGCTGACACCGAATTATAACACGTTATGAGCTAGAATAACATTAAAAAATAATATATTAATCGATTTTTCTTTAGCAACAAGTATAGAGTCGCTGATAGGATTTTATCATAAACAATATGGATCAACCACAGAACAAAGTATAACATATCACGGTGATCTGCCAGTAAATATAACTGATGTAAACACAATATTAATAAATTGCTCTATTGCAGCTGGATCTTACTCAGCCTGAGACAGTAAAGGACAAACAATATACAGTTTTTCACCAGACGTTCCACCAAGTTCGCTCATGCAAATTAATCCACGGCAAGTTATTTATTATCCGCTAAATATTGAAAATCAGATAACAGAAATAAATATGCAACTGACAGATCAGTCTGATGACAACTGGATTTGAATAATGAGGTTGTTACTTATTATTTGTACCTACGAGCGCAATAGATTTTTGTACAACCTCATTGATATAACATGAGACAAAGAAAAAAAGTTTATAGAACAAAAATAGTTGGAGGATTTTTAGGAAATATATTTGCTAAAATTATTGAAAATGTTCCAGGAATACCGCATCAAGTTGCACCAGTTGCACTTGACGCATCAAAAGCTTTTGCAACTGGAGATGCATCTGCCGCTGGCACTGCAGAAGACAAAAAATAGCTGATAAAATAAAAGGTCAATCTGCGCCAACGGTTGCAGATATAAAACAAGTTATATCAGAAATCGCCCCAACAAAAAAACCTAAACATGCAATAATAACAACAAAAATAATTTTATCGCCAAAAAGCGAGCAAATTATACAAAAAATAATATCTAAAGCAACAGCACCAAATTTTATGTAACCTAATAAATAAAAAATGTCTGTTAAAAATTATCTTGATTTAGCAGAGACTTATGACACAGACGACACAGTAACAGAATTCGAGTATGTTGAGTATCTTGACGAAAATTCTAATGAACCAAATAAGGCCGGCGTAAGAACATTTAATACGCGGGATGAGGACGTATGACTTTTGCCTCACAAAGCAATGTTGGAAGTACGTGGCCAGATTATAACAGTAGCTAATCCACCAGTCGCAATTGCAGCTAACGCATAAATATCTCTTATAAACAACGGCAAGAGCTTATTTAAAAGTGCTAGATATCAGTTAGCTAATCAAACGATTTAAAATATTTCGAGTCACCTACAAGTTGCGAGCACTATACTAAGTATTATTTCGTTTTCCGATGATTACTCCAGATCGACTGCAACTAACAATTTCATGGTGCTGATGCTGCGGCGGATGTTGTAATTGTAAGAAATATTCTTATTGCTAACACCTATTCTTTTGGTTTAGATGCATCAGCTGCAGACGCTAACGCAGACGCTACAAGTGTTTTACTTACTGCTGCTTGTAATAATCTTAGTGCAGCTCCACCAGCTGCAGCTGCAGATGGCGCTGCAATGTTAGATTTAGTTAATAACATAATTGCTAACATCAAAAGAAATATAGGTTACAATGAAGGTTATGCCAAGAGAAAGGCACTTACAGCAGAATCACGTCAAATTACAATGATGCTACTGTTAAGCACAATTTTTGGATTTTGCAGGGACTACAATAAAGTATTCGTGGAGTTAAACATGCACTAATTGTAGATCGAGCAGACCGAAATGACTGTTTACTTCGAGCTGGCGGAGCTGATGTACAATTTATCATAAACAAACTTGCGCTGTGGATGCCACGAATAACGCCATCAATCACAAAAACGGCAGAATTAAATGATATGCTTCAAAAAAACACAAACAGAATTTATTTTCAGCAACATAAAATATATCAAATAGCTGTTCCAAATACCACCGACTACACATAGCAAGTTACAACAACGTCAAGTGAACAACTACCGCGGCAATTGTTAGCTGTATATCAGCAGCAAACGCGACGCGGTGACCAGCAACACAATAATGCAGTATTTGATAACGCCGATGTTAGGAGAATATACGCTAGAATAAACTCCAAACAGTATCCAGAACGAGCGATAGAATGTAATTTTGCAAATAACGCCAACAAAAATCTTACTCGACCGTACATGTATCTGCTCGACGCAGTGCAAAACTATCAGGATGTTGGAGACGGATCTCAGATATCAGTAGAGGAATTTCGTACACTTTGTCCGATATTTTATTTTGATGTTAGTAAACGTAGCGAGAGAGCTGTCGCTTCTACAGCTGATATTGAAATTACTTGGACATTAGGAGTAATTCCAGCAGCACAACTGTATGTGTACGCGCTAGTGATCAGCGACAGATTTACAAGAATTGACTCTATCGGAGGTAAAAGGTCAGTCCAAGTTTGAAAAAACCTCAAATTTAATCTGTAATCTTTATATAATGACAAAATATATTGTAAAAGAAATATATTTGATGGTCAAGTTAAAAATTAGCAGCTGCTGTTGCTAAGCAGAGGCAGGTTTCATTAAAAATAAGATATGGTGATAAAGGTATTTTAACAAACTTAATGCTAACCAAAAAAACAAATAAATAAATACTATCGCAAAAAACCTTTTGTTTTAAATTTAAGTGCCACACAGATAACTGCGATGGCAAAACAAGGTGGTTTCTTAGGACCGGCAATAGCTGTAATAGCCAAAACGTTAATACCTAAAAATGTTTGCCAATACTTGGTACATTAGGATTAGCAGCAGCTTCTGGCGCAGTATCTGGCACAACGAAAAAGGTTGTCTCAGGCGATGGTATAAAGAAAATTTTTGCCTAAAGATAAATATAATGACCCGACGAAAAACGGCAAAAAGAAAGAAAACAAAAAAAACCCAACAAACAAACAAAGACGGATTTATAGGACCGTTGCTGGCAGGAGTAGCGGGAAGTCTATTGCCAAATATGCTGGGAATTCGCCGAGGACTAACATTGCCAGGCACAAGGCCGCGTAACTTTGATATACTTGATAAGCTCAAAAAAGTATTAAAAAATCGTGGAGTTTATTCCAAAGATGAACTCAGTCGCGATGCGATTGCTGGTGGTTCGTGTGTTATAAATATACAAAACTTCAATGACGGATCAGGCACGCATTGGATAGCTGTTTGTGTAAACAATTATTTTGAATCATTTGGACTTCCACCTGGTGACGCAATACAAAATTGTATCAACAAAAGATATAAAATAATAAATTATTCGTCTAATCAAATTCAACCAATTGGAACAACTGCTTGTAGATACTATTGCTTGATGTTCATAAAACAAATGTCCGATCCTAAATTTAATTTTTGAAAATTTATTTTACAGTTTGACAAGCAAGCATGCCACGCCAATGATGAGATTGCAGTTAATTTTGTATAAACTTCTTGATATAATCAAGGAATATAAAAATGTCAACATACTGTCTCAAGTGCAAAACTAAAGCAGAAAATATTGATGAAACAACAGCAAAAAAAATAAAAAAAAAAAAAAAAAAATAATAATAGAATGATGCTGAAAAGTATTTGCGCAATCTGCGGAAAAAGTAAAAGTATGTTTTTAATGAAATTATCCGGAGATGGTTGCCCGTGTGATAAAGGTATTTTAGTAGAAGATTAATAAATAATGATATGCGAGTGCGATTGTAATAGAGATCTATGTCTGGAGCAAGATAAAATTGTTACATACTGTCAGAAATGCAACAACAGAGAAATAATTGGAACAGGTATAGATATACTTAAATTAATTGGCAAGTTGCCGAAACCAATAGGCGGTGGACATTACCAAGCCATAAATACACCTGAGCTTATAATCCTCTTGATAAATAACTAGATGAAAAAGGATAATCCGCTGCCGGGACAAGAGCCTTACAATCAAGTTGATGCAATTGCAATGCGTCATGATATCTGCTATCGTGATAACAAACAAGATAAGCACAGTTGTGATAAAGTAATTCTTGATGAACTTCATGATATGAAACCTGTAAATATGCGACAGCGTGTTGACCGAAGGCAGGTGCAGGGTTTTATTGGAGCAAAATATAAATTGGGACTCGGTAGAGAAGCATTGTATGATGATCTTGCATTAGAGCTACACAAACCTAAAAGAAAATGTTTCCCCGACTTAAAGTTGTAGCAAATGCCGTTGATGATATCTGGGCAATAGATTTATTTGATGTGTCAAATCTTGCTCAGTTTAATGATAACAAAAAATATTTTTTTAACGTTATAGACGTTTTTAGCAAATATGCGTTTAGTGTACCTGTTTCAGATAAGACAGGAACATCGATAACTGATAATAACAAGTACAGAAAGAAAACCAAATATAATCTGGAATGATCATGGAGCAGAGTTTTTGAATAAAAAATTTGAGCAGTTTTTGGAACAAAATAACATCAAAAATATGTTACAGGAAATGAAGGCAAGAGCGTTATCGTCGAGGGATTTAATCGAAAAAATCCACAAATATTTGACAGCTAAAAATACAAATAAATATATTGACAATCTACAAAAAAATGTTGATAAATATAATAACACGAAACACAGATCAATAAAAATGTTGCCAGAGGACGCAATTAAAAATTAGCAAACGAAAACATGTACCGCAGACATAAATTTAAAGTTGGTGATAAAGTTAGAATTTCTCTAACGAAAAAAAAAAAAAATTTGAAAAAGGATTTACTCCAAACTGGAGCGAAGAAGTATTTGTTGTTGATAAAGTTTTACTGACAATACCAGTTACCTATGCGTTAAAAGATTTATTAGATGGGCCTATAACTGGTAGTTTTTACGGACAAGAACTTCAAAACCTCGAACAAGATATATTTGTTTTTGAAAAAGTTATTAGGAAGAAAGGCAATAAAAGTTTAGTTAAATGGCGTGGGTATAGCGATAAATTTAACAGCTGGGTTCCAACTTAGTATATAAAATAATATTGTTATAAATTTTTTCGTACTTCATCAGTACAGATTTACATTTGACTGGTCTACACAACGATAATAAATGTAATTTTCTTGCATTTTCGACTTGCATTAAATTGAATATTTTAACAAAAATAAAATCGTATTTTATGCTCCTTTGCTGGCCAATTATTTTTACGTTAAGAAAGGGTTTTATAAGTTGCCAAAGTATTTGTTGCTCGGCCATAGTAAAATTAAATTTTATTATTTTTTTTAGCGATATGATACTTAACATTATATCGTCCAGTTGTCGGTCTGCTGTAATTTTTTTCTCAACCACATATACGTCATCATCATCTTCATTATTATTAAATAAAATTTCATCTTCGTTATAACCAGCAGATTTGTCTGCATCGCCAGAGATGAAATTATATTGCGGTGTAACATTACCGCTAGTGATTGTATCACTTGCATATATAACGGCAAGTTGCTTAATAAAGTCCATATTATAATATATTTTTATCTAATTATAATAATAAGATGACTACAGAGATGAAATCTCCTGATATAAAATATCATCAGAAAGGTGATATATTAAATTACGGAAATGTCTGTCGGGATATAGTGCTTATTCTGTTGACGTTATTGTAATGCAAGGTGATTCTGATAAAATTCTTTAAACAGCAGCAGAAAAAAATAAACTTGATAACAGTGCATTTATAACACTAAAATTTGATCGCGATGATATTTTGATGTTCGCCCACATCAGTCTTACCAAAACTGAATTAAGAAATATAATTAATCGTCATATTTAAATATAAATCCATCAAAGGTTAACGTTGACGTTGTTGTTTTAGTTTTGCCGTCAGCTACAGATTTTATTGTAGCTGGATTAATCTTATGATATTTCCCAGCAGCTGTGATCGATTCAAATTTTATTTCTTCGTTAGTCTCAAGATTTATTGAAATTACATGTCTGGCATATCTAGCACCACCAGTATTTCCACGTTTACTATTTTATTGTTGTGTAACTAAATCTAAATTTTCAGTCCTATTATCAGTTTTAATTTTATTAATATGATCGATAACTAAATTATTTGGAATAGCGCCGCTAAAAGTTTCGTAAATAAAACGGTGACTGTAATAATGAATTTGATGCGTTTTAGTTCTGCAAACTGTTATATGTAAATAACCAATGTCATGCAAACTTCCAACAACCGTTTTCGTTTTTTTTATTTCGAATAATCCCGCGATCATTAGCCTCATATAAATCAAATTCTGGATGCGGTTGAAATTCATCTAGTAAAGCTAAATTTTCAATATTTTCATCGTTTATTGATCCATTTACCCTGTAAACTCGTTGTCCTTCTGGAATGTCTCCGCAAAACAAAGTATAAATAAAATCTTTTCTAAACATTTCAACTCTATCTATATTATTTCCTTTAACACTTATCATCATTCCAGCTGGTGTTGCTTTACCAAAAGGTGTTTGATTTTTTACGTGAATAACTGACCCAAGCGCATTTCAGACATATAAGTTGTACTGTGGGTGAACATAATAATATTCTTGCTCGTTTGCTGTCATATTTTCTGTCATTATATTATATAGCATTTTATATCTCTAATTGAAAAATATATATAAAAATCAATTAAATATAAAATACTGTATATAAATGTTAAAATTACAAGATATTACCAAGAAGAGTCTCATAAAAGCAGAAAAAATTACTACAGCATTTTCTGGTTACGACAACAGTTACAAATTTGATAATCAAAATGTTTTAGCAAAGTTTAACTCCACAAATTTATTTCATCTTTTACAACCTGTTGTAGCGCGATAACTTGCAGTTCACAAAAGCATCAAACTAATAGTGCAGTATCATGTTATTTTATCAAAGTTACATGCGATTGAAAAATATATAATTGATATAATTATTGAAAATACAAATTTCGACAGCGAAATTTTCGAACCATATTTAACAGCTGGGTCGCTGATGAAATACATCACGAAATAAATACAAAAATTGGAGGAATTTACTGCATCAGGTTCGGGTTAGAAATCTGAAATGATAAAAGAAGTTTTATTTCATACAATGAAATATAACGTACCCCGCAGTAGTTCTTATGTTGATCTTCATCAAAAAATTAAAAACAAAAATTGTTGTATAAACGTCAGAAACAATGATAACGAATGTTATTTGTTGGGGAATTTTTTCTGCTAGACATCCTCAAAGTTGTAACTGATCGAGTTGAAAAATATTTGCCATACATAGACGAGTTAAGTTTAACAGAATAACGTTTCCAGTTGCAGAGAATCAGATACCAAAGTTTGAAAAAGAAAACTATATTTCAGTAAATGTTTCCGGACTAGATGAAAAAGAAAAT
Organism: Megalonaias nervosa; assembly: GCA_016617855.1. NCBI lineage: Eukaryota > Metazoa > Mollusca > Bivalvia > Unionida > Unionidae > Megalonaias > Megalonaias nervosa. Next base: position 11,954 of record JAECUM010001127.1, read on the forward strand.
GTTTACCCGAGATATATTTCAGCAACTGCTACACAAAAGACAATAAATTTATTATTTTATAAAGGACATTATTGTTGGATAAAGGACATTATTGTTGGATAAAAAACTTTAAGGATCTATTTGGCAGAGAATATAATAAAATTAAAATAAGAAATATTTCTGTTACAGCTGTTTACAAGGTTTTCTAAAGATGAAAAACTGCAAGAGCATCTCAAATACTGTATTAACGTTCAAAGAATAACAATGCCAGGAGAAAAAGAAAAACTTTTAAAATTTAAAAATTATAATCATAAGCTAAATATCCCGTTTGTTATTTATGCTGATTTTGAGTGTCTACTTGTACCTGTGGCCGGCGCAGAAAATAATCCAAATAAATCAAGTACAAGAAAAATACAATAACATGTTCCGTGCGGAGCAGCTTATAAAGTAGTTTGTTTCGCTAACGATAATTTTCAACTCCAGTAAAGTTATACAGATGTAAAAATGGCGAATCTGAAAGTTCGGCCGTGTGGTTGTTAAAAAATCTCATAGACGAAGTTAATAAGATTGTCAAAAAAATCGTTCAAAACAGCTCCAATGAAGGGACCCCGATGGAATGGTGACTGCTTATGACACTACTGCTTATTTTTGTACGTTTAGTATTAGTAGATGTTTACAAATATTATTGTCAAATAAACATCAACCATGTTGTCGATGAATAACATTGGATCAGTTGTCCATCCCGATATTTTCTTATCGTTTTCATCAGCAAACAACCATACTGATCCGTACTTGCTCGATAAATGATAAGCAACTTTTTTTAATACAGTCGCTTATTATTTTAGGTTCTATACCAGTATATCTCGAAGCTGATTTAATAGAATTAAATCTTTTAAAAAATCTTTTTGTTAGATTAAATCCAACACTTTTTATTGTCGCTTTATAATAATCCATATTATATTATATTTCGTTGTTTAATGAGATACATCTAGAGGTCCAGGAACCTCATCTGAGCTAGAAACCTCTTTTGAGCTAGGAACATCATATTCTTTTACTACTGGGGTTGATGTTAGTAGGGTCGTGCCACTCTGTATATTTGTAAACGGAAAAATAACTTTACAGAGAGAGGCAGAGACAGTTTTCTGTGATTATTGTCATGTTCATTATGATAAACTTTAGTTAATTGCAACACATACAAATTTTTTTTTTTAATCAACAAACAATTATATTAATATATTACACTTTCTTAAGTTCAAAGTAATATTTGATTTAAAAATGTATAAAAAGTGATCATGGAATTTGTAAAATTTGTTGTTCATTAAAATATCAATTTTCAACTCCATCTTCCATTAACAAATTACACATACTTAAAATTTTAAGTAATATTTGATTTCAATATTTGAAAAGTGATTGCTGGGTCTGCAAACCCTTATTATTCATTGAAAACTTTTCAGTTCCATCGCATATTGAATATAAATATTTGTCCCTATAAAAACTACAAAATTTCAAAAGCAAAATAAAATGATCATTGTTTTGAAATATAACCTTCCCTGGTATATTATAATTCTTATAAATTTTAGAAGCACATTTTACAAAATCTGAAAACATCTACTATATATGAATTCAGAAATGTCTACCAAAATAAAGCGTTTCCTAAATTATTCTTAGGTTCTTGTCATTAACTGAAATTATAAAATGTTAAAAACATTAAAGAAATTTGGTATAAAAAGAAATCAATAAACCTGTAACATTTACATGTGGAAATGGCTTAGTTTACTGCCAGTAAATTTTTACTAATGATGAAATGTGTAAACGAACATGCATGCCACTGTCGTTGATACAGGAAGTACCTGCTATAACTAAATTATGTTTTCACATCTTGACATCGAATGTGTCAGTATCAGAAAAAAGGTGCACGTTGACAAGGATCGGTTGCAGCTTTGGTTCAGAAGTTTTAGTTCATGCAATAATTACAGAACATATGTTTCCCTGTATAGGTATCACTATCAGTGATGCAAAAGGTTAATTATTTTTGTTTCATGTCGTTTCATGTTTAATCATAATAATATACATGTACATATGAAATGTTTCTATTCACTTTTTAGAATGGCTTTTTTGGATTGAACATGGCCTTAAGTTATTCTTTTTCATTGAAAATTGAAATTGGTGATGTATATATGTTGAATAAAAAAATCATTGTGATCCAAGTTAACATTTCTGTTGCAATCAAGTATGTATTAGCAGAGTCATTTTTGCATGACAAATAAGGGTCGTTGATGCACTTAGTTGCACAACAATGATGAATGAAGTAGATCAAAGGTCAATCCCTAGAAAGAATGATAAAAGTCTCATAATTTGTGAAAAATAGTGGGATAGTGTTGAACATAACAAAATAAGATGGCTATATCCTCACTCTCTTTAGATATGAGAACTTCATATTCATATAGTTACAGGTAGAAAAAAAAATGTTCATGTAGATAGGGCATTTAGATTATGTTATTTATGCAACAGCAGGGAGATTGAAGATAAATTCCAGTTTTTATTAAAATGCCCCAAATACTCAGAATTAAGATTTAATTTTCTTTCAACAGTATTATTACAAATACATATCTTATTAAATCTTTTGCAATTTACATTGTAATAAATCTCAAGAGGTAATTCAAAAAGGAACACAGTTGATATATTTTGCTTTAAAGCTTAGGAGAAATACTTTACAAATTGTGTAATTATGTATATTCTGTAATATGTGTCTGAGTATATGACTTACTACCATGCTGTAGATATTAAAATTTATAATTTCACACTGACATCATCACTGGGATTCAGCCAATCAGTCACCACTGACTCATTTGAATAGGTGATTTACTGTTTTTATTCTTTTAGACCTTTGTCTTGGATAGCGAAGAAAATCCTTTAACCTGCTGGTTTTGTTTACAAAGTAAATATTTATAAGCAGTAACGTGTTGAAATTTATTCCAGATTGTCCGAGATTTAGTTTGAGAAAGTCTATGATGACAAAATTAGACTCTTGCAAGGCAAAATGAAGGATAAGACCTGAGTAAACCAAATGTTTTTACCCATCGGATGCTGGCGTCAAACCTGTGTAGCCCATATATAGAAATTTTCAATACCAATGTGTTTGCTTTGAAATGTCAATAAGTCGACAGTGTACGGACACCCTAGCTTTTGTCAGGTTATAAATTATAAATCAATGAATGAAATTACTAAATTTCGTGCATTTTTATGCTTGAATTGATGCTTTTCGTTTTTAAAATTGATAGGGTGTGCAACAAACGGGATGGTATGCAAATACCCATCTTATTAAATCGTTTGCAATTTAGTAAGTTTTTAGTAGCATATACCGTGCTTAGGTGAGGCTCTACAGTTTCGTATTTTGCATAGAATTAAATTTTTTAAGAATTTACCCTGTTTTCCTCGCTGGTTATACTGAGAATTTCAAAATGGCCTTTTATATCTTAGGTCTTGTTAAAAAAATCTTTTAATTCCCTTAATTTTGGTCGATGATTGATGCGAGTAATATGGGTTATAGAGAATAAAAGCATGGCCTTACTTCAGATGTGCAGCTTTATAAATGCTGCTATGGTTTTTGCATAAATCCCTTTTTGTACCCTCCTACCGATGTTAATAACAAAACCCTTTAATGTGTTAAAAAATGCACAGAACTTAAACATTTTATTCATCAATTTATAATTTCTAACCTGACAGTGACTAGGATGGCCCTAACACTGTCATCGTCTGCGGGTTTCATGCTTAACAGACTTTCCAGATTAGCACAGCCCCATATTGCGTACACTATGGGCGAGTCTATTTTCCTCACACAACACACAGAGCAACGTAGTTCACGCTATTCGGTAAATGCCGGATAATTCTGTAAATTGCCATAAATTTGAGAGTTGAAAGTTATAGCCCTTTGCACACATGTATCTAGTAATTGCACCTCTTCTTAAATCCACATAAACGTCCAGTTTGCAGCTGTCATTCTTTTCCTTTCCTTGATTTAAGATCGTAAATATCGGAAGCAGATGTTGTAGTATTTCCCTTCTATGTACATACTTGTGTAGTTGTGCATTGACTTCTCGCTGAAAATTGGTTTGTCCAGGAACTGGAAATGACCGTTGCGCAAGGTCATCTGAAAACTTTCATATGACATGAAACACGCAGACGATAACGGTGTTAGGGACCCCCCCCACCCAAGAGCGTGATAATTAGATTTGAAATTATAAATCAATGAATGAACCAAGTTCTTTGCATTTTTTAAAGTCTAATTTATGCTACATGTTTTTTAAATCGGTGGTGGGGTACAAACAAACGAGGAAATATATTCAGATTATAGCTCCTCGCGGTCATTTTATTTTCACCATTACAGTCACAAAGACTTCTACAGGACTCCATCAGGCGGAAGTAACCGATTTCACCAGATGAGTAGAGTCTGTGTTATGTTTTAATACTACCGGGTCCAGCTGCAGTCTCGGCTTTAATATTGGAAGTGTGATGACGTCATCAACCGTCATGTCTACTATCCTAACTTTAACTAGATATTTGTGTTCAAGAAATTTGTATAAAATTATCATATGATACAATCTGAAATAAAGGGCAAGTTAAACATTTTATTTTGTGAAATTACTTTCAAATTGTTATTCATCCCATGGCAGAATTGGGTACTTCCGCCTGATGGAGTCCTGTAGTAAGACTTTGGGACCGTAATGGTGAAAATAAAGGTTAATTCACCAGACTTGATTCCTGAGATGGCCGTCTGAGAGTTATGCGTTGGTACATTACAGTTTTTTAAATGGATATGTGTACCTTTTCAGTCGTTTGGTAATTCTGAAGCGACAAAAGACGCGTGACAAAAGTTGAATCGAGCGGAGGGCTGGCGTCACGCTTGCAGTACCGATAAGGCGGTTTGTGTTGTCAGAGATTTCAGCATACTTTATTGATAAAACGTCAGACTCCTGTGAAATTATTAAAGGATACAGCCGCTGGCTTTGGTACTCCATTTTTTCGATAACTGGGAACCAGTAGATTGTAGACATCGGTCAGCAACCTACGGCATGTGTATTTCAATTTTGTGTGGCATGCGAAGGGCTGCAAAAAATCTCGATTTTGACAGTGTTACTCTCTTACTGGTTGCATGCGCTCGTTCATTTTGTACTTCGGAAAAAAGTGGCACGCTATGTAAAATAGGTTGCCAACCGCTGGTGTAGACTATACCAGTTAACAATAATTCGGAAAAGAAAAACAAAACATACAGAGAAAATGTTAATATCAATTCATGTGAAAATTCGCTATTAATACTTTGATTAAATAATGGAGACTGAATTGGGTGACTTGTATTCCTAGTCAATATCCAGGCTGGAGCTATTTGCAAGGTATTTTGAAAACGCATTTTCAGGCTGTAATATTCACTTCTTTGGATTTATCATAATCTCATGATTACATGTTTATATTCCCACCCCCCATATCCCCTAAGATAGCACCCTAGGAGCTGTCCAAAAATTGAAATCTAATAATAACTGGCCATCAAAATTTCCGACCTTTGGAGATCAACAGTTTTCTCCTCAACAAACGGGAATTTACAAAAATGTAAAAAATGGAAACGTTTTTTTTTTTTTTTTATAACACCTTATACCAAATAAATGTCAAGGTATTAATGAAATTATTCAAATTTCGTCGTGCCTTTAATCAAGCTGAATGCAAAAATTAAAACATTGCCAGATACGCAAAATTTGGCTTATTTACTTAACATAAAAACCAATAATTTCACGCAAGACAATATCACTTTAACACAGGGTATGATGCAACAAGAGACAAGTTCTGATATCCAGGTCTAATGTTAATTTTCAGAAGCATATTAGCGTTATCCCCTCCTTGCTTGCGCATAACCACTGGAGTCCTCCATAGAAGATCATATTGTCGCTTATATAGGGTACCTATAATACATGTATGACCGACACTTAAATTTTTGTAAGCATAGATACGAGTCCCTGTGGAGTACTCGGCACTGAAACACTTAAACATTTACTTTCACCTTTTCAGAAGTATACTTATTTCATAGTGATACCACATAAATCACACACATAAGCGGCTGCACGCGTGCGCGCGCGCGCGCACACACACACACACACACACATGCATATTATTAAAGCACGTTTACCAGTTTGGCATTTCTCAGAAACCATCACCCTTGAATAATTGAAACACTGCCTAGGGTCTGTTCTTCAGCCATTTTTAATTAATATTAATTTTAGTCTCAGTTCTTGGACCTTTTATAATATTTGCAGTCTGTTCTACCTTTAGTATACAGTGGACAAAGCAACTCGCAGCATATTAACTTACTACATATATAATGGTCACTAAGTCAAACATGAATCCTGCCTGACTTGAACCAGACATTGGATTAGTTTCAAATAAACAGTACAGAGAACTCTGTGTGTGTGTGTGTGTGTGTGTGTGTTGTTATGAGTCTATGCTCTTAAAATAAGTAACAGAAAAGAGTGAAAGACAAAAAGCTTTGTAAAATTTAACAAATATATTTATTTCCCTAGAATACAAAGTGAAAATGAGAAAAAAACAACATACGGTATTGTGAATTAAATCCCAAAATAATCACAGAATTACAGACACAAGTCCTAGTAATTTAAAGTCCTGAATGAAATTCAGTAAAAGTCCAGAAGTCTTACAACTGAGGTCGATGACGTATCTGTAGTAGCCAGTAAAGTGTTGATGTGTCAACAGTCTTTTGTTGAATTACAGAAATATAATTCCAGGTCTGAATATAAACTCCAGTGAATGTCCCTATCCAAGAATTTTATCAGAGCACTTTTGTATTTCCAGAGAAAAGAATCACTTGAATTCAGTCATTTGAACAAATAAATTCCAGCCAGAAATAAATAAAAATACTGGTCACAACATATAATACAACTTGAAAGTGCTGGCTGTTAAAACACGGATGACCAAGTCCTCACAACTAAAAGATTATATAGTTCTCTACCTGACCTCAGGTCACAATTAGCATTTTCTAAAATAACTCATTACCTAATGGAAAATACCCTTCAGGAATGATCCTGATGTATACCAAATCAAAACCATAACCTGTAAAATTCACTTAGGGAAGTTCAAAACCCTGACCCAAATAAACATATTTACTTCTTCTATTAATAATAATTCTGATATTAAGCACATGAACATAGAGAATAATTTAACTATGTATTAGTTGACATAAAATGAATTTTAAAAAATATTAAAAAATCAGTCAGGTCAAGCAGAAATGAATCAACTTTGGGCAAGGTCAAGTCTTTAAAAAACTGGATTTTTAATGTAGCTTCTACAATTTTTCAGTCATATTGCTACGATGTCTCCAGTGTGGCAGTTTATAGCATTGTCTACTGGGGTATCATGCTGCCGACATGTAGCATCATGTCCCACCCAGTCATATTACCCTAGTTCTACCAGTCCTAACACTAACCTCTTAATTCTGAGCACCAGGCAAGGCAGCTGCTTGTACCATTGGTATAAGTCTTTGGTATGAATCGGTCAGGTTTCAAACCCGCAACCTCCCACAACTGGAGGATGCTCTAACTACAAAGGCTGATGGAGTAGTTCAGAGCACCATACATTATAGATATGTAGTCCACCATAACCTAGTCATTTAGGATTCAAATAGCTCAGTTACATAAATATTGTATATATAGCTTACAGTAGCTAGAACCTAAACATATTGACCCAAACACGCACAACATGGATCTGTAACACTACTTGATAGGCATTTAGCTGACCAGGACATCACATCCATCTACTCTAGCTACCAAATCCTTGAATCCGATGACACTGAATTGGAATTACACAAGATAAGTGAGGGTACAGCAGAGACAGTCAAGAAACCCTCCACACCCATAGCAAGCCAATTAGATGATAGTTTTACATTACAAGTGTAAGTGGCCTCACCTGTCTCAAGACTCCAACCTAGCAACCTAACACATGAACTGTCAATTTCCAGCTTAACTCTGGATCCATTCTGCAATTCATTCAGCACAACTTCATAGCTTGCATACCGCTTCTAGATGAATCCAGTCTCACAAATATCTTCAGAGGCAAAGAACACAGTTCCATCGTGAGGCTGGCCTCCTCAAGAGTAACAATGTGTAAAAAGTTTCTTTTGTTTTAAACAACAAAGACAGCTATCAGCCGGCTAAGCAGACATTACCCAGACTGAAGCAAATAATTAACAGTTGGAAATCACAGGATGTAACATCAAGCTGCAATTGAATGCACTCACCCCACGGTGAACCAGGATGCTTTCTGCATTGCACTCTAGCTTCACATCAAGCATACAACCGACCCTAAGCTACATACGGCACCAAAAATATACACAAGTATAGTAACACACCCAGAATTTGACATCGACCATCAAGTTGTGTCAATAGCTGAAAGAAATGAAACTGGAGCTGTAAATTCTGGGTAACAAAAGTGGAGCAAGAGTGATGCTTATAACCCAGAATAGTGTCATTCACTATGCTGCTACCCAGATAACTCTCCTGATGAAGCAACATCTGTCTATAATCAACACAGCAATAGTTAATATAATCAAGCCTCAAATGACACTATAGAAACAATAGCCTGCATTGTTTTGCTCCTCAGTTGGAATAGAGAAAAAAAAAACAAAAAACTGTCATCCCATCACAACCAACACCTAAACATAACAGATTACACCTATCGCTATCAGCCAGCATTTACCAGTCAGCAAGTGAAAAATTCAAAGCTATGCTGGCAATTTTTGTATGTCCAGTTCCAGGAAAGGAACTCACTGAAATCTTGCCAATCACCCCACCACACCAAGTGTCTACTCACCTATCACTAACTACCATGAACAATGGTTTCCCAGTGAGGCAGATACCATCATTAGAATCTCACAGACCCACATTTGACTCACTGGAAAGAAGAGGGTTTCACCTATCCACCTACATACTACCACTAACAGACTTCCAGGGAAATCACCTTGCAGCAAAACCAACACCTATCCACACTCCAAAGAGTATCCAGATGCAATTGTGGCAAAATGTGAGAAGCAACAGTGTATGTGATCGTCCCCCACGTATGAAGTCACCCCTTCTGCAAAGGGAAAGTGGCCTTATAAGTGATGTTGCCTTCCAGAGGGGTTCTTCTTGTCTTAAGAATGGATTTATCTTAGGTGAACTTATTTTAATAGTTCTTGAATCATAGGTGTGAAATATTTATCCAGCTTTGTTTGTAAATCGTATCATGTTATCCACAGCAAAACAATTGCAAAAAATCTGTCATTTAAATCTTGGTACAAACATTGGTTGGCATTAAGTATGATTCTCTTTTCATTTACTTCAGCTTTACATGGATGCAGATTATTTTCCTTATCTGCTAAGATGTTGTTTATTTGAGTCTTAGATTTATTGATAAGAACTCTGCAACTCTCCCAGTCTATCAATGTTTAACACCCCCGCCACTTGGCGGTAGCAACTCTGCTATAAACATTGCTAATGTTAGTGCTGTAACTTAAGAGTTGTTGTTACGTGTATGTAATTTAATTACTTGTTTGTTAGTTTTAAATATTTTATTTTTTCATAATTTTATTCCATTACATGTTATTGTAATGATAACTTTATTCACTGGATTTTATATTTTTCCAGAAAATTCAGTTCAGTTCTGTTTGACTGTAAACAAGCCAGTAGCTTGTTTACATAGTATCAATCAGTGACCTAGATCTTGCACCAGTAAACAAGTTTTTTAATTTTTTTTTTTAGTTCATTCTCAGTGAAGAAATCACTGTTTCAGTAAAGGTCATATCTACCCTACGTGATACTAGACTTGTAGCTAGGTGATCACGTGACCCATCACGAGTGTCTTAACTTCGTATCAGTTGGGCTTATTAACACATGTTATTATAGATTTAATTCAGTCGTAATTAATACCTTCGGAGCTGAAAGGTATTTTTGTTTTGTTGCATAATTTGAATTTTTCTATTTTTCGGAATTGATAATTTATTCTCCCTGGAAACCACTTGTACTCATTCGAATTCTTTGACAAAGACATTTATTGCAAATTATTCGGAATTCGAAAGCCGGATTATTATTCTTGGTGATTCAATAAAGAACTGTCGATACGTCAACACAAAAGAGGTTATAGACGACGGCATTGCCTTCCATTTTGGAACTTCATCGGGATTCGAACTTTGATTCATTTAGAACGTTTTAGTGATAGGACTGATATTTTTAAGTTCTAGGATTAATTTTTGGATGAGATTCACAAACCGTAAGTCCTTTTTCATATTTTTACCTTGTTTTCTAGGGAAATAAATTATTCTGTTAAATTTACAAAGCTTGTTGGCTTCACACTTTTCTTTGTCACTTTTGTATGAGACTAGACACGTAGCAATGTTAAGAAACAAAATGGATGAATCATGGCATACAAATATATTTTTGTTGGAAGCTGCTTTGCATTCACATTTATAATCCTATTTTCATGATCAATGTCAGAAGTCAATAGTTTAAGCTTCTGGCTTTGTTTCTGCATTAACATTAAAGAAAAGATGGTTGAAATACAGATGGATGAAACATGACACACATGTGCATCTGTTATGACATCTGATTGACTAATTTTTGTATCCCATTCATCACTCCTGTTGTAATGCCCATTGACATGGATCCATCTAACTTAAATTCCATGTTTGCCTAATAACTTTATAGCTCTATCACAATGGTCAGACTTAATTATTTTGTACGTTTACAGACCAGACCACAGTATGCCTAGGTCCTAAACAAAATTGTATTCCATCAGACACCCAATATGGTCATCATGACAGTCATCTTGAACATCTCATTATGGCTACTCTCCTAAATGGAAAGATATATTCACATGGGGTGTTCACTAGAAGACTTCTTATTACGTCTAGTTGAATGGAATTAAAACTGATGCATATCTGACATTGACATTGGCCACCGTGAAATTCTTGTTATTGTTACTCCTGAATGCCATCATATTGACATTGTTTGTAGTTGGTCTTAGATAAAAATAGCACCAATCTTACATCCAAAAAATCAAACAGCAAATTTTTAGAAAATTTTGGTAATGCTTTATGCAATCAGAGACGACTTTAAGACTCAGCTTGTAAAAAAGAAGAAATGGTCTTATCTTTAAGTCCTGAATGTTTCTTTTGGCCAGGAGAGCATCAGTCTCTTCTTTGGTCACGTGTTTATAACAATGGTTACCAGTCTGCAGGATTAGAGGAATATATTTACTGTAAATTTTCAATCCTGATCACAATGTGTTGGTGTTGTTGTTGTTGGGTTTAATGCCATTTCTCATCACAAGATAGGCAATTCATGGCAGCCAGTACAACTAGTGCAGAAAGGATCCTGGAAAACCCTGGGAAGAACCAATGACCCATGAGAAGCTACTGCCAAGCTTTCTCATGTACTCGCGTTAGCCGAGCCTTAAACTCGAACGGTTAGCGCTTTAGGCCACTTGGGGCCCCCAGTTCACAATGTGTCAAATTCTGGAGTGGAAACCAAAGGAAGGGATACTATGAAACTCCATTGTAGAGAGTTACCAACAATAACAGGGTAAGCTTGCACTTCTAGCACCTGTACCTACATGTGATGATGATGCAGTTTATGGCATAACATGGGTTAAGATAGACTCAAGTTTTAATGAGAAGTTACTTCGTTACTTCTCCATTTGGCCCTGGTGACCAAATGGCTTGAGATGCTCGCCTTTACAGATCACTCACACATCTTATCTCTGTCCGTGTCGGTTAAAGTCTTGGTGTATTGTTTATATTTATTAGAAGACTTGCCAATATGTTTGTGGTTCTTTTTGTGGTTATCTTGGTGTTCTTCCTCCACTCGATATAATGACCTCCATGCATACCCTACCCTGCTGAAAAGTGGCAAGAAACCCACAATAGCAACTCCTTTTGGGCAGAATAGAGAGACTTGGGAGCTAACGTTGAGAACTGGAGGCAAAACAAGAAACACAATATATAATTTATGCTTGTGTATGCGCTTTAGCTCCCTTATTTGTCCTGTATTTCTCATTATGCATATCTGCATTTAACATTGGGACCGATCTGGTGGCCTAAGTGGTTAGAGTATCTGTCTTTTATGCAGGAGGTCATGGGTTTGAACCCTGGCTGAGTCATACCAAAGCCTTATACAAATGGTGCTAGCAGGCGCCTCATTTGGCAATAAGCGTTAAGATGTTAGGTTTTAGGACTGGTCAGCCAGGTCTCAGAATAATGTGACTTAGTCTGCAGCATGGTGCCCCAGTGCTAAACATTAATATAAAGTGCCACACTGAAGACATCATAGCAATATGACTAAAATTGTTGAAGCTGCATTTAACATTGGTTTTAAGTAATGTTGAAGTCAGACATTCTCTGAGTTGTATATATATATATATATATATATATATATATATATATATATATATATATATATGCAGTGAATTCATACTTGATAGAGGGTATGTTTGGATGGAGAGTTAAATGGAATGTACTTTTGCCATGTGATTTAAAAAACAACTCAATAGAAACTGAGCATTGTAATTAATTTTAGCTAGTAGGAGTACCTAGATAACAATATTGTAATTACAAACAAGAAAAAGAATATTAAAGCAACAGCCATTTAAACAACAAATTGAAATGTATTTACTTTCTAAAACATCACTAGAAAATGGCAGTCAAAAACATTTCTTGACTAGTTTGATGAAACAAGCTGAATAACAGGTCCATGGCAAGCACAGTGTTACAAGTGTAGGGATCTTAAAATAAGTAACATAAAAGAGTGAAAAGCTTTGTAAAATTCAACAATTAATTTATTTCCCTAGAACACAGAGTGAAAATATAATCAAAAGGAGCTTATGGTATTATGAATTAAATCCCAAATACTCCTAGAATTACAGACACAAGTCCTAATAATTTAATGTCCGGAATAAATAAAATCCAACGCTTAGAGTGTTGATGTATCTGTGGTCACTTATAGAATTTTGACATTCCAACAGTCTTTTGGGGAATCACAGTAAGATAATTACAGGTTTGAATTCACTATAAATTCCATTGAAATGTCTCTATCCAAGAATTTTGTCAGAGCACTTATGTATTTCCAGAAAAAATAATCACTTGAATTCAGTAATTTCAAGTAAAATATTCCAGCCTGAAGTATAAAAAAACTGGACACAACATACAACTTGATTCTGCTAAAGCTTACAAATGAAAAATCCTTTCAGCAGAAAGGTTATATAGTTCTCTACTTGACATCAGGTCACAATTAGCATTTTCTAAATAAAACATGTTACCTAATGGAAAATGACCTTCTAGAATCATCCTAATTTTTACAAAAAAAATGTTAATTATTATTAGAAGCCAGAACTTGAACTTGAATTTCACTAAGGAAATCCAAATCCTAGATCCTGACCTAAATAATCATATTTACTTCTATTAATAATGAGCCTTATTTTTAAACCCATACGCATAGAGAATAATTTAGCTATGTATTATATTTTTACAAAATAAAATTAAAAAAGGTTAATTCAGGTCAAGCAGATGAACTCAGTTTTGGACAAGGTCAAGCCCAACATACAATGTTACATCACAGTAGCATGTAATCAAATAAAAAAAATTGTATAAAATAATACTAACTAACAAACAATGCAAATTAAATATACATAACAAAAGGTACAGGTGGTCTTCACACCATAGTGTTCATTCATTCAGAGAATAGTAGTTACTGACCTTATAGATGAGTAACCTGAACTTTACAACATGGTCAGGGAGATAAATCAAAATTAAATGTGAATCTTTTAGATCAATTTTTGGTCATGTTTGGAAAGTAGACAAAATAAATTGCTTGTTCTGGTGCAGCTGATTAGTTGTTTATAGCTCCTTGTAATCACAGTGAGATACTCCTGTTAGTTAGAATTAATTAATAGTTTTTACTGTGCTCATTTTAAATTATATGGCCACAACACCTGGCGTACAGACCAAGATGGGAACATGGACATTATGAAAGGGAGAGACAGTGTAGTTGGGGGTTTTGGTGGGCCTGGGATTTCCTTTGAGCCAGGATATTTTCATTTCATTTACCTCAAGATTATATTTATTAAAACCACTATAATAGAGTATTATTTTGGGGGACTATATGACTATTTGAAAGTGGGATTCTATGTACTGCTGAATTAAGTAGCTGGTCCCTGTCCTGAATTTCCTATACATTGCACATTGAAAAGTTGGAATTTGCCCAAACCATGCATTGTTGGCATAGGGTAGCCACTTACTGCTGGGTTTAGAAACCTTAACGAGCTTATATCAAACCCTATCTGAATGAAATCAATAGAAAGATTATTTATTTCTATAAAAATGACCAGAAATCTATTGGTGCCATAGCAATCTGGAAGAAGCCAGATACAGAGAGCACTTGGCAATGTTGCAGTCACATGATGCCAGCAAAAACTGCTTTGTGTCATAAGCAGTCTGCTTGATGAACATGGCTTTCTCCAGGTTGCTGTGACAGCGACAGATTTCTGGCTTCGGTTCTCTGAATATGTTGAGAAGCATGTCGTTTTGTATTTTTGCAAACATTACATGACTTTCATTTAATAGTTTTGAAGTTTTTGAACAACAATATTGGAATGGGTTTTTGTGACTATTGGACCTCTGATGTCATGGACATGGAGGTTGCGAGAGATTTGGGTAGTCGTGTGACTAGCAATGCAATTAGCAAATACCAGGTATAATTTTATCCACTCTGTAGTTGCATTTCATCTCTCTATGAATTAATGACAAAATGAATGTTAAATTTGCAATTTTTAAGAAGATAAATCATTTTCCTATTGATGTCTTGCAGCTAGGTTGGTTGTTTAAGTTTGATAGTAAGCGGCTACCCTTGGCATTGGGCTTTGACCCCACACCACAACCTAGAGGTCAGAGCATCTGAAATGGGGTGGGAAGGGTCAGAAGAAACTCTAACTACGTATATCTAAATAATTACAGTGCAAAGTCATTTTCACTTTTTGAAAAAAGGCGTAGTTTACATTTGTTTTTTGGAATAACTGAGTCACCCACTTTGCCTAGTAGCATGATGCTTAACATTGTAGTTGTCTGCTTAAACAACTTGAAATTTAAACTTGAGAAAGGTACCCATATTATAATTTCATATGAATCACGTGTAGTTATTATGTCAAAGGTACCCATATTATAATTTCTTATGAACCATTTGTAGTTATTATATTAAAGGTACCTGTATTATGATTTCGTATGAACCATGTATAGTTTTTTTTTATGTCGAAAGGTACCCATAATATAATTTTGTATGAACCATGTGTAATTCTTATGTCAAAAGATACTCATATTATATTTGGTAAGCACCACAAATAGTTATCTTGTAAAATATGGTAGTTGGTCCTAAATGACAGTGATGTTGATCTGACCTCCAATATGGCTGCTACAGCAGTTGTCTTGAAAATCTTGTTTCTGTGTCGTCAGAGTGAAAAGTTACAATGATATGCAGTTTTAACCAGAAGGCTAATATTTTGATGTCTAGTCCTAAATTAAAATGCTGATATGGCATCCAATATGGCCACCATGGTTGCCATATTTAAAATATTGTTTTCATTACTTTACTTGAACAGAAATTCATTTGTACATGGTGTTTTCAACTTGATGTTACTACTTCACCAGAATGGGTAGTAATATTGACACAGAGTTTCGCCAGAAGACTTCTAATGATGTCTACTTGATCAGAAATGAAAATTATACCAATTTTACATTCTGCATGTTTAATGTAGCAACACCTAATTTGATAATCTTGCTATCACTGAAAAATGTCAGAGATTTGAACACTTTTGCAGTTGCAAGGAGAGTATGGTGTTCTCTTGAATCCAAAATATTCTTTTCAAACAGTAGAGCATCAAGGGACTCACGTTATCATCCTTATATCAGTTTTTGGGACCAATATATCTAGTTGGTTCTATGTACGTAAATTCTGCTTTGACATTGATCACTGTAATTTACTTGATGCATAGGATATACCTGTCCATTTCTGCCAATGGATTTATTGTACCTCATCAAGTTGAGGATGTTGGTAGGTAGTCCATTAATACAACAACGTTGCAGTTCATGTAGGATTTTAATGGTCTCAAGAATGATGGATGGTCTATTCATATAGGGATTGTTAACAGTTTTTGGAAAGATTTGATGCAGTGGATTAATAGAAGGGGAGTTCTATCTCAGTACAGAAACCAGTCCATATATTTACTTGAATTAATCCACCCCAAATCCACAAACATATATGGGAATGACCATCAATCACTGAATCAGCCAATGTGTGGTTTTTCTTTGGTATGGCCAGTAATGTCAGAAACTATTAAAAGGTTGAGAAGAACTGTTTGGTCTACAAGTACAGTGTAACAGAGTCTGGAATGGAGTGAGGGTTGGTTAGGATGGGCTTTTGATTGTAAATGGTAAATAACAGCAAGGTAATGTCTTTTTAATACATTTATTTGGACATTGTGGTATTCTACATACACTTTAAAATGAGAATTGTTTGTTATGCAAATACATAGTTTTGGAGGCTAGACAAAAAATGAAAATGTGTAGATAAAAACTCTTACACCTGGAATCTAGATCAGCTGTGATCATCTGTATATTGTATAGATCTGTTGGCATGGCATTGAGGTCTTCATAGATAGAAACATATAAGTATGTACACTAGTTTATAGATAAATGTATAGATCTGTTGGCATAGCATTGAGGTCTTCATAGATAGAAACATATAAGTATGTACACTAGTTTATAGATAAATGTATAGATCTATTGGCATGGCATTGAGGTCTTCATAGATAGAAACATAAATATGGACACTAGTTTATAGATAAATGTATAGATCTGTTGGCATGGCATTGAGGTCTTCATAGATAGAAATATATAAATACGTACACTAGTTTATAGATAAATGCATAGATCTGTTGGCATGGCATTGAGGTCTTCATAGATAGAAACATATAAGTATGTACACCAGTTTATAGATAAATGTATAAATCTGTTGGCATGGCATTGAGGTCTTCATAGATAGAAACATAAATATGTACACTAGTTTATAGATAAATGTATAGCTCTGTTGGCATGGCATTGAGGTCTTCATAGATAGTAACATATAAATATGTACACTAGTTTATAGATAAATGTATAGATCTGTTGGCATCGGCATTGGGGTCTTCACAGTTAGAAGCATATAAATATGTACATTCTTACTGAATCGGAAAAACTGTTCTTGCTGGGTCCCATGCAATAGTTGGAATGGGTCTCACTCACCTACCACCTCGTGAAAGACTAACATTTTTCATAATGGACACTAGTTGCACATTCTTGGAAAAGTTTGGCATTTAGGAATTTTTCACACTGTATACATAGTATTATACCCGAATCATGAAATTTGGTAAGGGGATGCATCTTGATGAGTACTACACCCTGATCACCAAGTGGAACACTCAGAGACATATATTTCATGCTTCACTGACTTTGCATAATTTTGTGTTTTAAGTTTGTTTTTCAAGCTGTGTTCATGTTAGAATCATTAATCTAGATGACTGTATGCATAGCTAGTACCCCTCTCTTACAATAAGAGAAGGTCACATTTCACATTTTACAGGCTTAGATTGTTGTTGTATTTAGATCATAACCAAAGAGGTTTTCACCACCCTGTATACGTACTGTTATACCAAGATTCATACTTGGATGCTACAACCTTATTACCAAAGTAGGTAACTGTATCCTGTATTTCATGCTTCACTAACTTGGGTTCAGTCTCAAGCACAGCTCATATCAGTATAGAACTAATTGATTCTATGCATCTCTGTTGTATCACACCCTTGCAACAAAAGAAAGGCATTGTGACCTGCATTACATGCTACTGGTGTAGGTAAAGATTTTTTGTGTAAAGCTCATGACCACATTGTTTTTTCTAAACAGTTTTCTCCAGTATAGTGCACTTGTACCTGAAAGGATGAAATTTGGAAAGAGGATACATCTGGATGAATACTACAGTATCTTAAAAGTTCAATATTGTTTTCCTATATATTTCACACTTCATTGACTTTTGTTCAGTTTTATGTTTTTACTGTTCAAACTTGAATTAATAAACTTTTCTCTTTTTTTTTATTCATATGCATCTCTGTTGTATCACACCCTTGCAACAAAAGAAAGACATTGTGGCCTACATTACATGCTACTGGTGTAGATAAAGATTGTTTGTGTAAAGCATTCGATCACATTTTATTTTCTAAACATTTTTCTCCAGTGAAGTGCACTTGTACCTGAAATGATGAAATTTGGAAAGAGGATATATCTGGATGAATACTACAGTATCTTAAAAGTTCAATATTGTTTTTATACATATTTCACACTTCATTGATTTTTGTTCAGTTTTATGTTTTTACTGTTCAAACTTGAATTATTAAACTTTTCTCTTTTTTACCCATATCCTAAAGCTTCCATGACCACTGTATTACATTTACTTGCTTGTGTATAGGTTAAATATTTTGCATTTACTTCATGACCATTTCGGTGTTTCATATGCTGTGTGCTTAGTATCTTATCTGTTATTATGGAAATTGGTGATGGGTTGTATCTTAATTAACACTACTCATTTAAATAGTAGGTCATTATGACCTATATGTTATGCTTCACTATTGTTTATGAAATTTTGTGTTCGATGGCCACGTATCAGTCACTGTTCATGCTGGAATACTGAATTTGATGATGAGAAATGCATTTGTTACCATACCCATGCAGCAAAAGAAGCTCATTGTAACCAACATATGATCTTTAACTGACCAAGTACTTTGTATAGTATCCAGCCTGGAACCATAAAACCTCATGATTGGATGCATTATGATAACTTGTACATTCTTATTGCAAAAAAGAGATATATGTGATGCTGTTCTGTTGTTCCCATCATAAAACTTGATAATTGGATGCATCTCTGTTAAAGCCCATGCTAGCATCTCTCTCTCTCTCTCTCTCTCTCTCTCTCTCTCTCTCTCTCTCTCTCTCTCTCTATATATATATAGATTGTATAATTTAATAGGTTAAGGTTTATTGTCCATATAAATGCGTATAAAAATTATAGATTGGACTGCATTCTACATGTTTTTCAAGTGATGTCTAACCTTTTTTGGATAATGAAGGTATTGGGCATGAATACTGTAGATCTGGTTGTAAAAGTTAATTTGGTTTCTAGTAGTGAACAATGATAATAGCTTCTTAAGCAGATTTGAAGAACAATGCATTACAATGTAGAAAAGATCATAATACATTTATAACATTGATCTTAGGTTTTTATCAATTCCTTATTGTATCTCTACTCTGATCATAGGAAATAATGTTATTTTTATATATGGCTGTCTTTTAACCCCAGTGTGTGTGTGTGTGTGTGTGTGTGTGTGTGTGTGTGTGTGTGTAGTTAGATGGGTGGGCACATTATCATGCCAATGAAATGTTACTATTTTCAATTGAAAATTCAATTAAAAGTTTGGAAGTAAACATAAAAAATTACAAAGTAAACCTCAGTCTGAAAAGTGGTCATTGTCAAGATCACTTTAATCAGAATTTGCTTTCAGCATGATAATGTCTGCAATGGCTGCTGGAGATGACTAAAATATTTATAGGTGAGGTGGTTACTAGAGATGACTAAAAACCACATAGGGGTGATGAGCTATGAAATCAATAATGTTTACAATAGTTACTAGAGTCTACTGACAACCAAGTAGAGTTGATCAGTATAATCATTAATAACACTTTAAGTCTGATTTGTGTATTAGGTATTATATCTAGCTTGATTACGTGTTCATGATATTCTGTTCATTTTGTCTTTTGTTTTCAGGTTCAGAACAGGACTATCGACTCCAGCGCCTTGCCAAAGTACTGAATGAGAAGCAATCAGTGAGGGATAGGGCTGCTGATGAGGAAACATTTGTGATCGCATCCCAGAGGGAGGAAATATCTGATGGCACAACCAGTGTTAGAGAAGAGGAACTTGTCACAATCCCTCAAGGGAATGGAATTCTTAACACCAGTGATGGGGTCCATGTTACTATGGAAGACAAGGGTACAGAAGTACTGTACCGCCGTTCTCCTCACCAAGGCATTGGCCAAAATCTTTCATCTAATGCTTCTCACCAAGAAGAATCCCACTCTGCGGTAGAACAGAGGAAGCATAATGAATCTGACACATTTACAATGGCCAAATCACAGCCTGTAGACAATATCACCAGTGGAGGTCACAAGATAGATCCAATGAAGGAACTGATACAATTATTACAAGAAAATACTGATAAATTAAAGCAACATATAGGCAAAAACTCGCCAGTATCAGTGTGGGACTTTGCTGGTCAGTATTCATTCTACACGACACACCAGACATTCTTGACTAGACGAGCCATATACCTTTTGGTTTCAGATGTCAGTGGACATATTACTGATCTTGTAGATGATGATTGTTATTTTGATAGTGAAGGAATAATGAAATGTAGAGTTTGTGGTAAGTTTTTTGATCTACTACCACTCTACCATATTAAATAATAAATTCCTTTTTCTAAGTTAATTTATACAACAATACACAGAGCACAGCTTTAGCCCACACTAGATACAGACAATAATAGTTAAAGAAATAGCATTTAAAAGCATTGACTTTTGTCAAGTAATCATCAGTATTTTGGTGTCCATGAACATGGCCTGCCTTTGTGCAACTTACTTTGACATAGGAATCATCAGTACTTTAGTGTCCATGTGCATGTCAGTGCATCCATCTACATCCAATATTAACCTCAATTTTAAAGTTGTTTGCTTTCCTTTTATTTAAGTATGTTTTTATCATTTTTCATTGAATTCAGAATTTAGCTTCAAAATGCACATAGGTTTTAGAAGTGAAACAAATCCTCTCATTATCAAAAGTTGGAGGTAGCCTTGACATAACAGTACAAATTTGTTTCTTGCTGCAGTATTTGAAGTTATTGAAAGATGGCCTGAAAATATATGGAAGAATGTTAAAGGATATGTTGTGCTGAAATAGCATCACACTGTATCATATTGAATTATTTTAAAGGGAGTATGTTGAATTAGCCTAAAAAATATAATTTGGAACTATTTACAAAGGACATATTGGGCTGAAGTAACCTCTCACAATACCATATTGAAATATTTCAAAAATACATGTTGTGTTAAATAGTCTATCAAAATATCATATTGAAAAATTTCAAATATATTTTATGTGAAAATACTTGTCATCCTATTTATAATTCCTCAAGCTTACAAATGGTTTATTTATGACTCATTTTCAGAACTGATTCAGGTTTGGCTAAACTCCATACATACCTGTGCTCCATCTCCTGAAGCTGGCATCCCCCCAGTGATTTTGGTAGGAACACATGTGGATAAAATTTCACAGGTACATTATGAAGTCATTAATGTCAGGTGTTAAACAGTTTTTCTTGTTCTCCTTTTTTATTCTGTCAATATTTACTGGTCTTACCATATAAGAATTGTAGAATAATAATTTGAAGGGCTGCTAGTACACCTGAGAAATGTTGAAAGTTCGATGTTTGCTTCCTGCTGGACTTAGGCATTTGTTATGAAATCATTATTTGATAATACCACCACTGCAAGATTGTAAAGCCTTTATTTTTATGAGCATTATATAGTGTTATGTAAAGCCTTTATTTTTATGAGCTGTATATGGTTGTTATGTAAAACCTTTGCTTTCAGGAGCTTTATATAGTGTCATGTGAATAGTAAAACCCATTGTGCAGTTCATTAAATGTTTACATTACCAAAGAGTTTCAAAAATCGAGTGTATGGCAAAAATCAACTGGCATAGTCCTACAAAGTTTCAGGCTGTTGTTTATAATTTCTTCAAAGGAGTTCGACCAATCTTATTTAATTTCTTGGATCAGAAAAAGTTGCCATTAAAAGTAATGGACTTAGAGACAAAGACCATAACGTCTGAAACAGCAGAGTCCACCTTGCCCACCACATCAGCACCTACTGCTACTGCCACGAAAGAACATTCAAAGCCTTCAACAGTCCTTGGGTCTGTGCAGAAGCTTTTTAAGCTACAGAAAAGAAAAGGGACAGTTGAATCAACCCCTTCCTCCAGCATGACAGGTAGGTCAAGGGAATACTTAAATTATATGTATAATTATATGTAGTAGTAGAAATACATCAGGAGTGACATACTTTATCACTGATGTAACATATTGTCCAGGTATCATTATTTTCAGTCAAATGTGTATTAAGCAGCCACCTCTTGGGAATGAGACATATGGCAGGTGGTTTGTTAATAGAGGTTAATTTGTTTCAATAATTCAATGGCTGTTTAAGGCAGGTGATTGGTTAATACAGGTGTAATTGTTACAATAAATCTGTTAAAGGTGGTGATTACTTAACACAGTTGTAATTTACTTAATAAGTCTTTTTTTGTGACCACCCAAATATGGCTATTAAAGGCAGGTAATTAAGGCAGGTGAGCAATTATTGCTGGTAATTTCTACAATAATTCTGTTGAAGGGTTCAAAAAAATTGTCAATAACAATTTAGTTAGATATTAGGAAATCAAAGTAAACCACAGTAATTGAAATGAAAGTAAATAATAATTATTAATTTTGCTTTTAAGTCCTTTAGTGATAAATGCATTACCAAGCTGGTTAGGTGTCTGAACCAAAGTAAATTATAGTAATTCTTGAAATGAAAGTACTTGTCATGTATTTATTTTGCTTTAAATTGTATTAGTGATGAATGCATTAACAAGTTGGTTAGGTATTATAGAATCAATGTCAACCATGGTTTTCATCCTGAAAATTTAGTTCATAGCTTCTTCATATGAAAATTCAATGTGAACTTCCTATATTCTAATTGGTTGTAAATGACAAAATGGTGCTGAGTAGATGTCCATTATGTCCACCAACATGGTCTTTGGTGGCTTTTTTGAAATCTTGTTTTGCTACTCCTCCTGGATGGATTGTCCTATTGATGTTGAGTTTCACCAATAGACTTCATATGATGTCTAGTTGGTTCCAAATGAAAATGGTGCTAATCTTAAATCCAATTATGTCCACCATCTTGAATATCTTCTTATCAACACTTGTCCTAAATAACAAGTCATATCGATGTAGTATTTCTGTCAGATGACTACATATGGTGTCTGGTTGCTTCTAAATGAATGTGATGCTAAACTGACATTCAGTATAGCTACCAAGATGCTTCCATCTTGAATATCGTGTTATCACTACTGCTCCTGAATGAATGGCTACATAAGTATGTGGTTAAATTTACCAAAACATTCAACATAACTACCAAGATGCTTCCATCTTGAATATCAAAATATTCCTTGTCATATCTAGTTTGTCTTAAAGAAAATAGTGGCAGTCTTAGATATAATACGACTGCCATGACAGCTAGCTTACAAATCTTATCACTATCCATTCTGAATGGATGGTATCATTTAAAACAGGATTTTCACCCAAAGATTTTTGATGGTGCCTTGTTGGCCTTGAGTGAAAATGGTTCCAGTCTTATACCCAATATGGCTACCACAGTGGCCAGTTTGAAAATATTGTTTAAGAATTTCACAGATGGTTTCAACATTCAGCAGTTAAAAAAATCTTTGGTTATTTTAGTTGATTTTAGTGGCACATTTAACACATTATTATATACATCATGACATGGACATTGGAGCTAAGTGCCTTTCTCAAAAAGACACTGTGGAAGCTGACCTGGGTTGGCCTGGGCATGTATCAAATAACACTTGTATTCTGAGTCTGATGTACCAAATGAACTGCAATTTCTGGATCCTGGTTGTTATTATGGAATCCTGGAAATTCTTTTTAGTTACTATAGTGTCAGTCTCATCATGGGAGTCTTGTTTTATTAATCTGTCTGTTGATACATTAAGACACACACACATACACATGCACACACACATGCAGAAGTAAAACATAAATGCACATAAGAACTTGTTTGCTAACTCCAACTTAGTCTCCCTGTGACTACACACTTCTCTGTCTTGGTCCATTGCGGGAGAGGTGACTTAATTACTTTAATTAATTAAAACTAATTCAAGTATTGCAGCATGTAGTAGCTTGGCACTGGAGAATACCACATTTCCTTGTTAATATACTGTAAATATTGACAAAATATACATGGATTAAATATTCGTCTGATATTTTTCTCCTGCCATCTTCCTCCATTTCCAGCCAGCTGGCTCTTCAGTCTTGGAGAGGAGCACGCAGCAGGGATGTCATAACGGACAAATGATATGGTGACCATCCGGAACACCATTTTGCAGAGTTTGCTGTATTTTGTCCTGGGGTGGGTGGGTTAAGTTGCCTCTTGCCTGGGGCACTGTTTGTCCATTGTAAGCTTGTGGTAGCCCTGGGAATTTTATTTGTGGATAAAACCTTTCTCACTTTTATTTGAGGATAATACCTTCCTGACTTAAACCATTATTTGAGAAGGATAATTAGTCATGTTACATATTTAAAATTGTTAAAACATAGCAGCATGTAAAATATAAACTTCATCCAGTAAGACATTTTCACTGATCTACTAGACAGTGATGGAAATATGGACTTTAACTTTGGACACAATTTATAGACTTTTTATTTGCTTTGATTTTCACTTGTAGCAAGGTTCTAAAATGAGTAATTTTAAATGTTGAAATGTCCGAGGCTCTCTCTCTCTCTCTTTCACTCTCTCTCTCTTTTTCATTCTCATGACTCTATGGTCCTAAAATATGTAATAGAAAAGATTGAGAAACAACAAGCTTTGTAAAATTCAACAAATAATTTATTTCTTTAAAATACATGGAGAAAATGTGAAAAAAATGAACTTTTGGTATTGTGAATTAAATCCAAAATAATCCTAGAATTACAGACACAAGTTCTAATAATTTAAGTTCTGAATAAACTTTAATGAAAATCCAAATTAAATCCAGTGCTGAAGGTGTTGATATGCCTGTTATGGCCCATATAATGCTGATGTGCGAACAGTCTTTTGATGAATGACAATAATACAATCCAAGAATTAAATATTTATTGAAATTTCACAATAAATTAAAGTCTCTTTTTCCAGGAATGTAATTTTTGAAGAGCACTTTCTATTTGCAGATGAGAATAACTAGAATTAAATAAATTGAATAAGTAAATTCCAGCCCAAATGAATTTTTGGACACAACGATAATACAGTTGATTATGATAAGATCTTAATGCATGAATAAATAAATTTTCCAGTAACAAGATTATATAGTCATTTAGTTTACCTCAGGTCACAATTAGCATTTTCTAATAAAAACCATTACCTGATGGAAAATTACCTTCTGGAAGTTTCATAATGTTTACAAAATAAAATCTTAGTTATAATTAGAAGTCTGTTACTAAAATTATAATATAAAATGTGTAGTAAAAAATAGGTTGACCTGGCAATTCATGAGGAATTTCCAAATTTCAAGACTCAGACTGAGATAAAGATGTTTACTATAAAACCAAAATCAATGAAGCAGGTCAGGTAAGAAATGAACTTGATTTTGGACAAAGTCAGGTCCAACATACAATGTTACATTATCAACAGCATATAATGACGTACAAAATAAATAAGAAACTAACTGAAGATGTTTTGTATCTCTTAAATTGGATAGGGGTCTGAAAGGGCAGAGGGTAGGGAGAGGAATGTGAATACTGTCTTTTGAGCATTTTCACTGTTTGGTTTATTATTTGTGGAAATATAAACTAGATTTGAGACTTGGTTGCATAGCCATTCCATCCAAAAGTACCATTCTCATTCTGCTTCAGAGTGAGTTTTATTTTTAGCTGAACTTGTTGTGGACCAGAAGAGTGTATGACTGGCTTGTTATCCATTCTTATTATGTCCTCTGTATGTCCTCTTTCGACTGTCAGTTAGCACAAGTTTGATATTGCTACCCTTAAAACACTGGGAAGATTGCTATTAGACTTTATATGCACATTCATCCCTAAGTGTAGTTGGTCATCATTGAAAATGGTGCCTCTTGGACATACACTATGTCCTCAGTAGCAACCATCTTGAAAATCTGATCACTACCCTTCAAGAATGGATGGTCATATCAGCATGGAGTGTTTGCTAAAAGACTTAGCTATGATGTCTGATTGGTCCTATATGACACTAGAGCTCCTTGGATCTCAAATTTGGCTGCGATCGTGGCCATCTTGAAAATCTTCTATAGCTATTTCTGCTGTGCAGATGGTCATATCAACACTGAGTTTTTTGCTATGACTTATTATGATACCAGATTGGTTCCAATGAAAATGGTTCTGATTTGACATCCAATATAGCAACCATTGCAGTCATCTTAAAAACCTTGTGATTGCTACTTCTCATAAATGGATTGTTTTGTTGACATGGCTTTTTCACTAAAAGTCTTCTTATCATGCCTAGTTGGTCTTAAATAGAACTGGTGCTGATCCACCATCTAATATGGCCACCATAGCAGCCATCTAGATGAGCTTGTTATAGTAACTCCTCCTGAAGGGATATTTGTATTGACATAGGTTATTATGTCAGTTTCCCCTAAATGAAAATGGTACATCTTGGACATCTAATTTAACATCCAGCATAGCCACAATGGCAGAAATCGTATGTTAAAATTTTTTTTTTTACCATTCCCCCTGAATAGATGGTCAGATTGAAGTTGGATTTTCACTAAAATGATCATGTTGTCTGCTTGGCCTAAGTAAAATGATTCTGATCTGGTATCTAACATGACAGCTATGAACTTGAACATTTAACTATAGCTGCTTTTCATTGGATGGCAGCTATAGCTGCTTTTCATTGGATGGCATATTGACATGCAGTATGACAACCATGATAAACAGCCTGAACACTTAGCTATCTGGTTGCTCTTAAATTGATAGACATATTCACATTGGGTTTTTATTGAAAGACTTTAAAATATGGTCATACTCACATTGGTTATTCATGGAAAGATTTCAATGGATTGTCATAATCACATCAGGTTTTCATTGAAAGACTTGAATGGATGGTCATATTCACATTGGGTTTTTATTGAAAGACTTCATTGGATGGTCATATTCACATTGGGTTGTCACTGAAAGACTTAAATGGATGATCATATTTACATTGGGTTTTCATTGAAAGGCTTCTTATGATACTTAAATGTTCCTAAAAAAATTTTTGTACTGATCAATGGTGGTCTGCTAGGAAATATGTTTACAACTACTCATTTTAAAGAGATAGTTGTATGAATATGGGAATTCCATTGAAACACATCTCACTATATATAATTGTATGAACATGGGAATTCCATTGAAACACATCTCACTATATATAGTTGTATGAACATGGGAATTCCATTGAAACACATATAACTATATATAGTTGTATCAACATGGGAATTCTGCTAAACACATTTAACTATGTATAGTTGTATCAACATGGGAATTCCACTAAACACATATAACTGTATATAGTTGTATCAGCATGGGAATTCCACCAAGCACATCTCACTATGTATAGTTGTATCAACATGGAAATTCCACTAAACACATATAACTATATATAGTTGTATGAACATGGGAATTCCATTGAAACACATATAACTATATATAGTTGTATGAACATGGGAATTCCATTGACACACATATAACTATATATTGTTGTATCAACATGGGAATTCCACTAAACACATATAAATATATATAGTTGTATCAACATGGGGATTCCATTGACACACATATAACTATATATAGTTGTATGAACATGGGAATTCCATTGAAACACATATAACTATATATTGTTGTATCAACATGGGAATTCTGCTAAACACATATAACTATTTATAGTTGTATGAACATGGGAATTCCACTAAACACATATAACTGTATATAGTTGTATCAGCATGGGAATTCCACTAAGCACATCTCACTATGTATAGTTGTATCAACATGGAAATTCCACTAAACACATATAACTATATATAGTTGTATGAACATGGGAATTCCATTGAAACACATATAACTATATATAGTTGTATGAACATGGGAATTCCATTGACACACATATAACTATATATTGTTGTATCAACATGGGAATTCCACTAAACACATATAAATATATATAGTTGTATCAACATGGGGATTCCATTGACACACATATAACTATATATAGTTGTATGAACATGGGAATTCCATTGAAACACATATAACTATATATTGTTGTATCAACATGGGAATTCTGCTAAACACATATAACTATTTATAGTTGTATGAACATGGGAATTCCACTAAACACATATAACTATATATAGTTGTATCAGCATGGGAATTCCACTAAGCACATCTCACTATGTATAGTTGTATCAACATGAGAATTCCACTAAACACATATAACTATATATAGTTGTATCAACATGGGAATTTCACTAAGCACATTTCACTATGCATAGTTGTATCAACATAAGAATTCCACTAAACACATCTCATTATATATAGTTGTATCAACATGGGAATTCCACAAAAACACATACCACTATATATAGTTGATTGTAATAAAAATGAGTCCAATGTAAAAATAGTAAAATGTCAAAACATACTGAAATAAAGGCTGACACATTTGCAAACAAATGTGAAATGTCACATTCTCAAGAGAAACTGAAATAAATCCTAGCAGACAATGATGAGTGTAGTAGACTATGATGAGTGTAGTAGACCATTATCAGTGTAGTAGACCATAATGAATATAGGAGATTGATGAGTGTAGTAATAATAATAATAATGAGGACTTTGTATAGCGCCTAATCTTTAGAAGCTCTAAGTACTTTACAACATTTGACAACACTTAAAAAACATACATAATGATATGATTACAAAAATAAAAACAAACACCATGAAATTGTTTGTAGTAGACTATGATGAGTGTAGTAGAGCATAATGATCGTAGCAGGCCATAATGAGTTTAGTTGACCAAAATGACTGTAGTAGGCCATGATGAGTGTATTAGATTATGATGGGTGTAGTAGACCATGATGAATGTAGTAGGCCATAACTAGTGTAATAGACCAATGAGTGTAGTAGACCATAATGAGTGGAGTAGAATGTGATGAGTATAGTAGACAATGTTGAGTGTAGTAGGCCATGATGAGTTTAGTAGACCATGATGAGTGTAGTAGACAATGTTGAGTGTAGTAGGCCATGATGAGTTTAGTAGATTAAGATGAGTGTAGTAGACTATGATGAGTGTAGGAGACCTTGATGACTGTAGTAGACCATAATAAGTGTAGTAGGACATGATGAGTGTAGTAGACCATGATGAGTGTAGTAGACTATGATGAGTGTAGGAGACCATGATGAGTGTAGTAGACTATGATGAGTGTAGGAGACCATGATGAGTGTAGTAGACCATGACTTTCTTCAACAAGAAAGTTAGTGATGATAAGTCTCTTTAGCTTTGATATTACTTCATACATTCATTTGGCTGACTTAAGTTGAATGTACATTAAAATGCTAATTTTACTTGCTACATCCTTCTGAGATCTTGCTGACTTCATTTGAATATACATTACTATACTAATTTTACTTGATACACCTATCTTGCTGACTTTATTTGAATATACATTACCATGATGATTTTAATTGATACACCCATCTTGCTGACTTTAGTTGAATATACATTACTACAACAATTTTAATTGACATAACCATCTTGCTGACTTTGGTTGAATATACATTACTATGACAATTTTACTTGATTCAACCATCTTCCTGACTTCAGTTGAATATACATTTCTATGACAATTTTACCTGATTCACCCATCTTACTGACTTTGGTTGAATATACATTACTATGACAATTTTGCTTGTTACAACCATCTTGCTGACTTAAGTTGAATATACATTAATATGACAATTTTACTTGATACAACCATCTTGCTGACTTAAGTTAAATATACATTACTATGACAATTTTACTTGATACACCCATCTTGCTGACTTTTGTTGAATACATATTACTCTGACCATTTTACTTGATACAACTGTCTTGCTGACTTTGGTTGAATATACATTACTACAACAATTTTAATTGATATAACCATCATGCTGACTTCAGTTGAATATACATTAACATGACAGTTTTACTTGATACAACCATCTTCCTGACTTAAGTTGAATATACATTACTATGACAATTTTGCATAGTACACCCATCTTGCTGACTTTTGTTGAATACTATGACTATTTTACTTGATACAACCATCTTGCTGACTTTGGTTGAATATACATTACTATGACAGTTTTACTTGATACATAGTTAGCTGTTGATTAACAGCTGATCAATGTAGTTATTTCCATGCGAATTCTAAATTTAACTTGTTTCTATATCTAATTACTATTCTAGATTTAAAATTGACTAATTTGATTTGCTTTTCGAAATGTATAAACATACTGCATGGCACAAGTATACTAGCTGTAGGTTAATTCTAAAGGGGAGCCATGGTGTTGCATCAGGCTAGATAAAGTTCTTCCCATATTAAAATGATGCAGATCAAACCTCCAAAAACTGTTGATCATCCTGAAAAATATTGATTTGACTACTTCTCCTGAATAGATGGCCATTAGAGTACATGTCCTGAATGGATAGCCATTAGACTTCCTGTCCTAAATGGATAGACATTAGACTACTCTAGAATAGATGGCCATTAGACTACTCTTGACTGGATAGCCAGTAGACTACTTCACCTGAATGGATAGCCATTAGACTACTTGTCTTGAATGGATAGCCATTAGACTACTTCTCCTGAATAGATGGCCATTAAACTTCCTGTCCTGAATGGATGGCCATTAGACTACTTCTCCTGAATGGATAGCCATTAGACTACTTCTCCTGAATGGATGGCTGTTAGACTACTTGTCTTGAATGGATAGCCATTAGACTACTTCTCCTGAATGGATATCCATTAGACTATGTCTCCTGAAAGGATATCCATTAGACTACTTCTCCTGAATAGATGGCCATTAGACTTCCTGTCCTGAATGGATGGCCATTAGACGACTCCTAAATGGATAGCCATTAGACTACTTCTGAATAGATGGCCATTAGACTACTCTTGAATGGATAGCCAGTAGACTACTTCTCCTGAATGGATAGCCATTAGACTACTTCTCCTGAATAGATGGCCATTAGACTACTTCTCCTGAATGGATGGCAATTAGACTACTCCAGAATGGATGGCCATTAGACTACTTCTCCTGAATGGATAGCCATTAGACTACTTCTCCTGAAAGGATAGCCATTAGACTACTTCTCCTGAATGGATGGCCATTAGACTACTTCTCCTGAATGGATAGCCATTAGACTACTTCTACTGAATGGATGGCTGTTAGACTACTTCTGTTGAATGGATAGCCATTAGACTACTTGTCTTGAATGGATAGCCATTAGACTACTTGTCTTGAATGGATAGCCATTAGACTACTTCTCCTGAATAGATGGCCATTAGAGTTCCTGTCCTGACTGGATGGCCATTAGACTACTTCTCCTGAATGGATAGCCATTAGACTACTTGTCTTGAATGGATAGCCATTAGACTACTTCTCCTGAATGGATGGCTGTTAGACTACTTCCCTTGAATGGATAGCCATTAGACTACTTCTCCTGAAAGGATAGCCATTAGACTACTTCTCCTGAATGGATGGCCATTAGACCACTTCTCCTGAATGGATAGCCATTAGACTACTTCTACTGAATGGATGGCTGTTAGACTACTTCTGTTGAATGGATAGCCATTAGACTACTTGTCTTGAATGGATAGCCATTAGACTACTTGTCTTGAATGGATAGCCATTAGACTACTTCTCCTGAATAGATGGCCATTAGAGTTCCTGTCCTGAATGGATGGCCATTAGACTACTTCTCCTGAATGGATAGCCATTAGACTACTTGTCTTGAATGGATAGCCATTAGACTACTTCTCCTGAATAGATGGCCATTAAACTTCCTGTCCTGAATGGATGGCCATTAGACTACATCTCCTGAATGGATAGCCATTAGACTACTTCTCCTCAATGGATGGCTGTTAGACTACTTCCCTTGAATGGATAGCCATTAGACTACTTCTCCTGAATAGATGGCCATTAGACTACTTCTCCTGAATGGATGGCAATTAGACTACTCCAGAATGGATGGCCATTAGACTACTTCTCCTGAATGGATAGCCATTAGACTACTTCTCCTGAAAGGATAGCCATTAGACTACTTCTCCTGAATAGATGGCCATTAAACTTCCTGTCCTGAATGGATGGCCATTAGACTACTTCTCCTGAATGGATGGCCATTAGACTACTTCTCCTGAATGGATGGCTGTTAGACTACTTCCCTTGAATGGATAGCCATTAGACTACTTCTCCTTAATGGATAGCCATTAGACTACTTCTCCTGAATAGATGGCCATTAGACTTCCTGCCCTGAATGGATGGCCAGTAGACTACTTCTCCTGAATGGATAGCCATTAGACTACTTCTCCTGAATGGATGGCAATTAGACTACTTCTCCTGAATCGATAGCCATTAGACTATTCCTGAATGGATAGCCATTAGACTACTTCTCCTGAATGGATGGCCATTAGAGTACATGTCCTGAATGGATAGCCATTAGACTTCTTATCCTAAATGGATAGCCATTAGACTTCCTGTCCTAAATGGATAGACATTAGACTACTCCAGAATGGATGGCCATTAGACTACTCCTGAATAGATGGCCATTAGACTACTCTTGATTGGATAGCCAGTAGACTACTTCTCCTGAATGGATAGCCATTAGACTACTTCTCCTGAATAGATGGCCATTAGACTACTTCTCCTGAATGGATGGCAACTAGACTACTTCTCCTGAATGGATGGCAATTAGACTACTCCAGAATGGATGGCAATTAGACTACTTCTCCCGAATAGATAGCCATTTGACTACTTCTCCTGAAAGGATAGCCATTAGACTACTTCTCCTGAATGGATGGCTGTTAGACTACTTCTCCTGAATGGATGGCCATTAGACTACTTCTCCTGAATAGATAGCCATTAGCCTTCCTGTCCTGAATGGATGGCCATTAGACTACTTCTCCTGAATGGATAGCCATTAGACTACTTCTCCTGAATAGATGGCCATTAGACTTCCTGTCCTGAATGGATGGCCATTAGACTACTTCTCCTGAATGGATGGCCGTTAGACTACTTCTCCTGAATGGATAGCCATTAGACTACTTCTCCTGAATGGATGGCTGTTAGACTACTTCTCTTGAATGGATGGCCATTAGACTACTTCCCCTGAATGGATAGCCATTAGACTACTTCTCCTGAATGGATAGTCATTAGACTACTTCTCCTGAATAGATGGCCATTTGACTTCCTGTCCTGAATGGATGGCCATTAGAGTACTTCTCCTGAATGGATGGCCATTAGACTACTCCTGAATGGTTGGCCATCAGACTACTTCTCCTGAATAGATGGCCATTAGAGTACTGGTCCTGAATGGATAGCCATTACACTTCCTGTCCTAAATGGATAGCCATTAGACTACTTCTCTCGAATGGAGACCAGGAACGACTAAAGAATACAATTTAGCATGGAAAAAATTGAACTTTTGGTGTAAGATCAGGAAAACTAATCTCTTTTGTGTCTCTGAGTTAACAGCTATTTCGTACTTAGATTCTTTGGTAACTGAAGGTAAGTCATATAGTGTCATCAATACTCACAAGGCAGTGTTACTTACTACTTTGAGAATGTTCAACAATGCGTGGTGCCTCAACCCTTTGTTGATTAATAGATACTTGAAGGGACTGTTTAACAAAAGTCCACCAAAATCAAGATATGTTGACACTTGGGATGTAAGCCTAGTCGTAAAATACCTGTGTACTCTTTTTCCTTTGGAAACTATATCTTTAAGGTTATTAACAATGAAGCTGGTTGCTCTCATTTCTTTATGCACAAACTCTAAAATCTTTGAATTTACATAACATGACTTGTATGGCAGATAAAATAGTATTCAGTTTTCCAGTTTGTTGAAAACTTCAAGACAAGGTAAGAATTTCCAGTTGGAACTACTACATTATAATGATGAGAAGCTCTGTGCTATACATACTTTGTTGCATTATCTAGACAGGACTAAAACTCTTCAGAAATCTACTGATGTTCTGGTATTTTATTGTTCCTATAGAGCTTTGACATCTAGTACTATTGCAAGATGGTTAAAATTGGTTTTAGAACATTCAGGAATTGATACGTCTAAATTCAAAGCTCATTCTTACAGAACTGCTGCAGCATCAGATGCTTTCAGACAAGGCTGTTCCTTGCACAATATCTTGAAAACAGCAGACTGGACATCAGTAAAAACTTTTCACAAATTTTATCTGAGGGATATTCAGGCTAATAGTAGGGATTTTGCTGAAGCATTGTTTGATTATGATTTACAGGCTAACATGTGTCCCCTTTTTCCTGTTGATATTTTAGCAGATGTTTTGTTGTCTATCTTTAAAGATGCTGTGTATACATGTGAGGCCAAAGGCTTTACGAAAAATAACGAACCCCTCATCCAAGCATTTGTGAAGGATGAGGGGCATTATTGGAGTAAAGCCGGAGGCTGAGCATGTATACACCCATCCTTCCTTTGTTGCAAGTTGAGGTTTTACTACAATGGGGTTTTCCATCTCTATCTTATATAGCCAACTAAACACTTCACTTTAAAATATGAGATACCTCGTGCGGGTGGCTTGTTTATATAGGATACTTCAGGTGACACATCATATGACTGATAAAAAGTTTCCTTTTCTTTGAAGAGTACCTGTTTTCGCCAATGACAGAGTAACATGTTATGTATATACGCTCAGCCTCTGGCTTTACTCCAATAATGCCCCTCATCCGTCACAAATGCTTGGATTAGGGGTTCATTTTCATGCATGTCCATTTAAATCCTAGATTATCTTCAGTGTTAAAGTTTGTTAGCTGACTGGACCATATGAGTTGGTCCTGTGTGCATTATACATGTTCCATCATGCATCTGCCGGAGTTGCTCTTTACAACTTATTAAAAGCACATTGAACTGTTTGCACAGTTTACAGGGAGCAGTCTAGCATTTGTTTAATAGAATTTGACCAAATTTGACATCATCTTGGCATAGTTAGTGGCATTCATATTAGTTCCAATGATACTGATCGGTGATCAAATATGGCCGCCATGATCAAATATGGCCACCATTACTGTAAGTAGAAAAAGAGACTAAATATGATCCAGGCATAAAGACCTTTCAGGTTTCTATAAAAGTTGTCTATTCGCTGTAAAATATGGTCACCATTACTGTAAGTAGGAAAATAGACTATAATGATCCAGGCATAAAGACCTTTCAGGTTTCTATAAAAGTTGCCCATTTGCTGTCAAATATGACCACCATTACTGAAAATGTCCTGCTTAGAAAGTCACACCCATGTTTAGAAAATATACTGATCCACATATGGCCACTGCTACTTAAAACAATAAAAAGTTTATATCAAAATAGTTTAAACAATTAGAGAAACTCCTAGTAGAGAGGCCAATCAGTATTTGACAGATAATGTCAATGTGTCGTCGGATGCAAATGAAGGTAAAACAAACATAAAAATCTTGAAAAAAAATTAATATTTTCATGATATATGCAATCTACAGCATTGGAAGAAATTTCTGCAGAAGGCATTTTTCTGACACAAATTGTATTAACCAATATTCTCCTCAAAAATACTTCCACTACGGGTCCGGGGTTGTAGAATTGGCCCGACATGCCTCGTTACATGTCATATGAGGCGACTAAGTAGAGGCAACCTGTTTGCCGTGAGTTGCGACCCATGTCGGGGGAAGAAGGGATCCTGGTAGTTGAACAGAGGCTTTCCGGTGCAATACACTACTTTCGCCTCTACTTCTTCTAGACGGGTGGTCGGGATGGGCCTGGTCTCGACAAATCGACTGGTCACGCCGAGCCCTAGGAAGTCTGTATTTACTCGCTTACTTTCTTTATCTTTCTCGTTGTATCTCTCTTGAAACCACCGTTTTCCCCTACATTCTATACATTTAACTTTCCCTTTCCCAAGTCTTAGAAGACTTCCTAGAAGACAGTGGCTCAACGGGTCAATCAGGATGTAATTTTACCAACTGAGTATATCTTACGGGATGAATCAGGAGGTGATTTTGCCTACTGGGTATAACATCTGTGTATCCCTGGCACTTGAAAAGTTTCCCCTTGGTGGGCGGGGATCACAGGTGCTGAATTATAAAAACAAACCAACATAGAAAATTCCCCAAAAAATCAACTCAGACGCACCAAAACTAGATCTGACTCAGATAACGAACCATGTAATGTGAAGTCATTTCCACACTTCATGGTTATACAATCTAAAGACGATTCAAAACCGCTTGCCACAATTTCTCCATTTATTATTGAAAAAACAATTACGGAATTGATCAGTACACCAAAAAGTGTTAAAAAGTTGAAATCAGGCTGCCTTCTTCTTGAATGTGAGCGATGTGGTCAAACAGAAAATATCAGGAAGATGAAAACTTTCTTCGATATTCCAGTGACCTCATTCGCCCACGCAACATTCAGTATGTCCAAAGGCGTGATTCGCTCTTATGACTTGGCTGGAGTCAGCGACACGGATATCATTGAGGGGATGAAAAATGAAGGTGTCACTGCAGTCCGTAGAATACGCATTAAACGTAACAACAATCTGCAGGACACCTACACCATTGTACTCACCTTCAGCAAACCAACAGCACCCAGAGTGGTCAACGTTGGCTTTTGCAAGTGAAGGTTGATGTATACATTCCAAATCCACTTCGATGCTATAAGTGTCAGAAATATGGCCATCATGAAGACAGATGCTCAAAAAGCCAAATATGTGGCCGATGCGTAGACCATTCTCATCAGGAATCTGAGTGTAGAGCAACTCCGCATTGTATCAGCTATGGAAAGGAGGACCATGCCAGTTCCAAGGATTGTGATACCTGGAAACAGGAGAAAGAAATACAGAGGGTAAAGTATGCATCTAACATTTCCTATCCAGAGGCCAGAAAAATTGTACAGGCAAAATCATCCCTTCCTGGCCCATCCTTCTCCACTGTATTGAAAAACAATCCCAAAACAATGAAGGACTCTCAAACACAGACAGATCCAACCGATTCACCATCAAGCTCTAACACCCCCATTACCATGCACAGAAAAACTCGACATCTATGCAAACAACAATTAATAATACCCCACCACCGAGATCACCAAGGAATAAAAAACAAATCACAAGGAAATAGACAGCAAAAGAGGTCGGACGACCCCATCAAATTCTATAATAGGTTTGGAGGCATTGAGAACATGGATACAGAAGAAACTGCTCCATGTTCTCAAGATGGCTCCAGACCTACCAAAATAAATCATCCCCGTACTTCCAGATAAATAACCACACAAATTGTCTCAGCGAATGGTCTAATCTAACTCTAAAATCTTCATTTTAAACTTACAATGAAGAACACATCATACAATGGAACTGTCGAGGACTTAAAGCCAATTACAATGATATTCTTCTCCTTTTAAATGAATATGATCCTGCAGTACTATGCCTTCAGGAAACATTTTTAAAAGATATGGACAACATCACACTTAAAAACTACTCCCTGTTTAACACCTACTTTCAGAATGTTGACAGGGCCTCAGGAGGAGTTTCTATTGCTGTGAACAATATAGCTCCTCATAGCGTCATCCCTTTAACACAAATTTGCAAGCCATTGCCGTAAGTGTCACTCTACATCAAGTAATTACCTTTTGTTCTATTTACATACCATCAAACACCAACCTACTACCAAATGAATTAGACACTCTTGCTCAACAACTTCCCGCTCAACAACTTCCCACACCATTTGTTTTGCTTGGGGATTTTAATGCCCATAACATTTTATGGGGATCAAATCACATAAGTGACAGAGGCCACAAAGTAGAAGACTTCATTTCTAGACACGATTTGTGTCTATATAACGCCAAATCTCTGACGTATTTACACCCAGGAACGGGTACATACACGTATATCAATTTGACAATTTGTTCTCCTTCGCTACTTTTGGATTATAATTGGAAGGTCGCTGATGACCTTCACAGCAGTGATCACTTTCGAATCTCCCTTGAAAATATTAACTCTTCAATTGATCAGGCAATTCCACAATGGAATTTAAAGAAGGTCGACTGGGCCAAGTTTGAAATACTTTGTACAGCTAGGCTTAGCAGGGATAGCGTTCTAAACGACAATGACCCTGTTCGACATTTTACTTCAGTTTTAATTGAGATTGTAGAGGAATCCATTCCTAAGTCCTCACCAAACTGTATAAGAACCAAAAAACTGTGGTTCACCAAAGAATGCAAAGAAGCCATTAGACAGTGCCGAGAAGCACTGAAAAAAATTAATAATCGTCCAACGCCCGAAAAAGTAACTAAGTACCATATTGTTTGGGCCAAAGCTCGCCGCACAATTACAAAAAGTAAAAGAGCATCATGGAAAAAATATGTTTCAACTTTAAATTCTCGTTCCTCTATAAAGAAGGCTTGGGACAAGATCCACAAAATAAATGGAAAGGGAAAACATAATTCTTTCTGACATCTGAAACTAAATAACAACAATTTCAATTGCAAAAATGAAATAGTTAATATACTTGCTGATAGTTTCTCTAAAATTTCCTCATCATCAAATTATTCAGAAGCTTTCCGAGGATTAAAAGCTCAAAAAGAAAAGACACGGTTGAAACTCACATCGAATAACTCGGAAAGTTATAATCAACCGTTTTCACTGTTGGAGCTTATGGAATCTTTGAAAAAGACCCATGATGCATCCGCTGGGCCTGACGATATACATTACCAGTTTTTGAAACACCTTCCAGAACCATCATTAACAGTTCTTCTGGAAATCTTCAATGATTTATGGATTACTGTAATGTACCAAAAATTTGGAAAGAAGCAACAGTAATACCAATTCCCAAACCAGGCAAAGATAGCGCAGATCCTACCAACTATAGACCCATAGCACTGACGAGCTGCGTGTGCAAAACAATGGAACAAATGATCAATTCTCGGCTTCTATGGTATTTGGAAATCAACAATTTAATATCTCCTTTCCAAAGTGGCTTTCATTATGGTCGCAATACCAACGATCATGTGGTTAGACTGGAGATATTTATTTGCGACGCTTTTATTAAGAAGGAACATTTAGTAGCGGTTTTCTTTGACTTGGAAAAGGCCTATGATACGACATGGAAGTACGGGGTACTAAATGACCTGCACGATCTGGATCTAAATGGCCGTCTGCCCTCTTTCATATCAAACTTTCTCTCAGACAGAGAATTCAAGGTACGAGTGGGCTCCACCCTCTCTGATATGCACGAGCAAGAGATGGGTGTGCCCCAGGGCCGTATTTTATCTGTGATGTTTTTCAATATCAAAATCGATAGCATCACCAAGTGTCTGGCTCCTGGTGTGGATTGCTCCTTATAAGTTGATGACTTTCTGATATGTTATCGATCAAAGCACATGCATACAATTGAAACACAACTACAGCAAAATATCAACAAGATTCTAAATTGGGCCAGTACTAATGGTTTCAAATTCTCGAAATCAAAAACAGTATGCATGCATTTCTGTCAGTTACGAAGACATCATGATGAACCTAAACTCACACAGGACGGAACACCTATTCCAGTTGTTGAGGAAACAAAGATTTTAGGTATTATCTTCGACAGAAAACTGACTTTTATTCCACATCTAAAGAACTTGAAAGCTAAATGCTTGAACTCTCTAGATCTACTCACAGTAGTAGTGCACTCTGATTGGGGTGCTGATAGAAAAGTCATCCTCAGTTTATATAGAACGTTTATTCGCTCCAAACTAGACTATGGTTGCGTTGTTTATGGTTCAGCTAGAAAGTCCTATTTGAAGATGCTTGACCCAATTCATCATCAATGAATAAGACTCGCTCTGGGAGCATTTAAGACATCCTCGCTTGAAAGCCTTCTCGTTGAAGCAAACAAACCACCTTTATTATATCGTAGAGAAATGCTTTCCGCACAGTATCCTCTCAAACTAAGATCAAACCTTCTGAACCCTGCTTTTTTGGCTGTTTTTCAACCCAAATACAAAACCCTATACGAAAATAAACCAAATGCCACACTTACCTTTGGCATTAGAATATCATCCAGTCTTGACAGTACCAAAATTGATCTTCAAAAATTCAGAAAACGTCCATCTCCGAAACACCTCCTTGTCAACTTAAACAAGCAAAAGTACCTTTTACGTTACACAATAGAAACAAATCGGAGACAAACCCTTCCTTCTTTCACAACTCTTATCATGAACTCCCCACCCAATTTGAAAACTACACAAAAATTAATGCAGATGGATCAAAAGATGAAAGTGGAAAACACATCAAAAGTTCGCTTGCCAAATGGTACATCATTTTTTTCAGCTGAAATCAGAGCAATAGACCTTGCTCTGCAATATATCGAAAATAAACGTAATTTAATCAGCATCATCTTCTCCGACTCACTATCAGTACAGCAGTCACTACACAATAGAAAACTGGAGAACTCATTATTAACCAATATTCTCCTCAAAAACACTAGCTGAGTACCTCCCACAATATAGTATACTGTTGGTTACCCATCCATACTGGCATTAAAGGTAATGAAAAAGCAGACCGCGCTGCTAAAATGGCCCTGACACTAGAACCATCTGTTTTTAAAATACTGTATACTGATTTTAAACCTAGTATCAAAGAATCTTTACGTCAGAAATGGCAGGCATCATGGAATGATGCAGTAAATAACAAACTTCATGCCATCAAGCCAACCCTAGGAGAATGGACTCATTCTTACAGAGCCATCTGTGGGGAGGAGGTAGTCATTGCAAGAATTAGAATTGGTCATACTTATATAACCCACTCCCTCATAATAAAAGGAGAAGATCCACCAGAGTGCATTTCTTGCAATGTACCATTCACTGTTAAGCACTTTATGATGG
Source organism: Megalonaias nervosa (assembly GCA_016617855.1). Classification (NCBI taxonomy): domain Eukaryota; kingdom Metazoa; phylum Mollusca; class Bivalvia; order Unionida; family Unionidae; genus Megalonaias; species Megalonaias nervosa. Next base: position 53,079 of record JAECUM010001127.1, read on the forward strand.
AGTGTTTCGACCTCCAACCTACACGCGGTCAGTAGTACAACGTGCATGACATTAGGGAGCTCTTTGATACAGTGAGCATGACTTGTATTATAGAATTCATGAAGGAAGTAAATATTTATTATAAGCTATAGCTTTTATGCTATCACCTTGAGCAGTTTTATGTGATTTATATACCGTCCCTTAATTTTAATTACCTTTCATCTGTCTTCATTAACATACACCAATTACATTCCCCGTTGATAGGGAAGCTTTATTTTTTTATTACCCTTACCATCTTATCGTTTTACTTTCAGCTGTTTGGTTTCATATCTCTGGTCGATATGAAACCTTTTACCACTTTTAAATGATCAAAGATATAACCTTTTGTATGGCGCTAAATAGCCTAACAGTGCTAGTGCGCTGTAAAAATACAATCAACCAACCAACCAACCTGACCCAGATTGTTTAATCCAGCTGCGCTTGCATTTATTGTTATGCATTTGTCTGTCAGGTAAATGGTCACATGCTGTTTTACTAGGGCCAGCTTCTTGTGGATGAAAATGGTCATCATTTCTATCTTTCCTTAACAAAAGCTATGTTCCCAGTTCAGATCTGTGTGAGTTAACAACAAAAGATTGCATGATAAACATTTTCATTCTCAGGTGATGATTCCCCTGCAGCTGTAAATCAGCCCAAGACACAGAAGAAATGGAAGTTCTGGCAAAGGACAAAGAAGACGAAAGAGGTACAGTATATGGTATTGGATGTCAAAGTTTCTGACGAGAGAGATAAAGTATAGAGCATGAAAAGATGTCAAGGATTCAGGAGAGGAGAAAAAGATTCAGATCTGATATTTTTGCCATGGGTTATTAATTGACATGGACTGAAATAGATTCAAAACTTGGTTATTGATCATGGAAATTAATTAAGTCTTGCTACTAACAATAATTACTACATTGGAAATCTATTGTGCCATCTTTCTGTTTTGGAAAGTTCTTAGAACATGTACATTGATACAGTTCTAGAAGGTTCTTGGAACACATAGATTGACCCAGTTCTAGAAAGTTCTTAGAACATATACATTGACCCAGTTCTAGAAAGTTCTTAGAACATGTACATTGACCCAGTTCTAGAAAGTTCTTAGAACATGTACATTGATACAGTTCTAAAAGGCTCTTAGAACACATAGATTGACCCAGTTCTAGAAGGTTCTTAGAACATGTAGACTGACCCAGTTCTAGAAAGTTCTTAGAACATGTACATTGACCCAGTTCTAGAAAGTTCTTGGAACATGTACATTGATACAGTTCTAGAAGGTTCTTGGAACATGTTCATTGATACAGTTCTAGAAAGTTCTTAGAACATGTAGATTGACCCAGTTCTAGAAAGTTCTTAGACCATGTACATTGAACCAGTTCCAGAAAGTTCTTAGAACATGTACATTGATACAGTTCTAGAAAGTTCTTAGAACACAAAGATTGACCCAGTTCTAGAAAGTTCTTAGAACATGTGGATTGACCTGGTTCTAGTAAGTTCTCATAATCTGTACATTTACCTGAACATATACATTGACCTGGTTCTACAAAGTTCTTAAAACATGTACATTGACCTGGTTCTAGGAAGTTCTTAGAACATATACATTGACCATGGTCAGGAAAGTTCTTAGAACATGTACTGACCTGTTCTGAGTCAGCATCATAGCCATAGCATGTCTCCATTCTTTTCCAGATGACATTTTGGCAACAAGTGGAAAATTCAAACTTGAGGAAAAAACTATTGTCTAGAAGTAGATTATTACAGCACAGGACATTGTATTGATATTTCTGTTTTAATGTGTGGATTGATAATTTTCAGTCTGTTTTCACTTTAATTATTTACTTCTACATGTTTTCATATTATTACTGTTGGTTAATGTAATGTGCATTATTAACAGATATTTAGTCTCTTGTTTGTTTAGATTGCAATTCATCAGTTCATTATTTAGTATTTGTAATTGTAACTTTAATTTCACTGGTTTTGTTCTTTTTCATACCAACCAATGCATATGCTCATTTCACTACTGATTTGCCTTTTGTTCCTTGTGTACAAAGACACATCCAACCCCATACCATTCTGGCATTCATGCTAGGGAGGATTTTGGCCGGGGCAAATCCCTTTCTGACGTTCTTGCAAACATTGATTTTTTTTGACCAAAGGAATTGCTGCTTTGTGCGAAATGGTGTCTTCAATGGGATATCACTTGGTTGAATAAAGTGACCTTTTAATCCAATGTAGGCACACCTCTAGCACAAAACCAATGTCTAGAGTTTCCAAGAGACACCTTTAGTACAAATCTTGTGTCCTTTTTGTTTTTGCCACAGCAGGCAGTATCAGCAAGGTATGTACCATGTTGGGCAATCCACTCTGTATCTCTGTCTTGTCAGTTTGGTCTGGCACAAATCTCTCTATCCAAGTGGAGACCACTCTCATCCAATTTCCACCTAGACAAGTACACAACATTAATACTTCTGTTACTAAATAGAGGACTGGAGTTCTAAGGTAGCAGATGTACTCGTAATGCAGTAGGAATGGGTAAGTATTGTTGAAGAAACATTTTACTGCAGCACTGGTTTTGTCTTGGAGTAATCCTTGTTTGCTAATTCATTAAATAGTTTCAGGAAATGATCAGGTTTCTGCCAGATAAGCCACCAGACAAAAGCCAGTCTAGAGACGTTGGGTCTTTGCTCATGCTCGTAAATTGATATTATTGGACTATAGAGTACTAGCATAAGTAGAGAAACAATATTGATCCAGAAATCTCATAATTATTCTCATAGCACCCAATGGTTTAGCAAGTTTAATTTGTTTATTGCATATGCATGGACCCTTTGGTCCAGTACTCTCAAATTATATGCTACATGCATTACTTCATTTCAGTGGTAACAAATAGATAGTTTTAATGCTGAAAATACTATATATCAGAAAGCACTTATACACAACTTGATTGCCATGTGCAAGAAGTTTGGCTGAAATGCTTTCATTGGTTTTGAAAGTTATGCTATAGAAACAAAATGTTTTCTGATAGGCGTACTCGTGGCTATATCCCTACGTATTGCATACTAGGGAGATACAAATTGAGAGAGCTAGACCAGAGTGTGACAGACATATTTATAGCTTTATTGCATACTTGGGAGATTCAGATTGAGAGAGCTGGACTAGAGGGAGACGGACATGATGATGATGATGTTCGTCCATTGGTGTTGATGAGGACCATTTATGTCATTGAATTCACTGGGGGTGGGTCTGGAAATGGCTGATCAGTCCAATCCGGATCCAGAAGAGTCTGTTGCAGTGGGGACATGGATGTACAGGTTGCTGACTTGGAGATGCGGAACTGCTGTTCCTGGATTTGCGCAGAGCACGTTTTTCTGCTGCATCCACCAGTCTTTTCTGCTCAAAGGCTGCCGCACCAGCATTGACTTGACTGCGCCAAGCAGATTGATCAGCAGCGACACTCTTCCAGATGTCAGGGTCAATGCCAAAGTTCTTCCTTGAGGCCTTGAGGGTGTCCTTGTACCTCTTCTTTTGACCAATGTGAGACCTCTTGCTGTAACTCTCCATAGAACACCTTCTTGGGTAGGCGTTCTTCCAGCATGCAGACAACATGGCCAGCCCATCGGATTTGTGCCTTGCACAGCATGGTGTGGATGCTTGTCATGCCGGCCTGAGTGAGCACCTCTGTGTTTGGTACCTTGTTCTGCCATCTGATCTTAAGCAGTTTTCTCAGGGAGCTCAGGTGGAAGTGGTTCAGTTTTTTAGCATGGCGGCTATACACAGTCCATGTCTCGCAAGCATAGAGAAGGATGGGGAGAACAGCTGCTGCGTAGACTTAAGTTTGGTGGCGAGCTTGATGCCTCTCCTATCCCAGACATTTGAGCAGAGTCTGCCAAATGCTACGCTGGCTTTGGCAATCCTGGTGTTGACCTCATCGTCTATGTAGACTGCTTGTGAGAGGGTGCTGCCGAGGTATGTGAACCTGTCCACATTTTTGAGCTTTTGGCTGTTGACAGTGATGGATGGTTCCAGGTAATCTTTCCAGGAGCTGGCTGATGCAGAACCTCGGTCTTGCTGGTGGAGATGGTGAGTCCGAAGTTGGTGCATGCTGTGGAAGATTGGTCCATGCTCTGTTGCATGCATGTCGCATACTAGGGAGATACATATTGAGAGAGTTGGACCAGAGGGAGACAGACATACTTATAGTTTTATACCTGCATATTGCAATTTAGAGAGATACAGACTGAGATAGCTGGACCAGAGAGAGACGTACATACCTCTAGCTATATCCCTTCATACTGCATGCTAGGGAAATAAAAACTGAGTGAGTTGGACCACAGAGAGACAGACATTCTTATTTCTATATCCCTACATATTGCATGCTAGGGAGATGCAAATTGAGAGAGCTGGACCAGAGGGAGACATACATACTTATAGCTATATCGCTACATATTGCATGCTAGAGATATAAATTGAGAGATCTTGACCAGAGGGATACTGACATACTAATAGCTATATCCATACATATCACATGCGAGGATGATACACATTGATAGAGCTGGACTAAAAGGTGACCTAGTGAAACCCTGTTTATCTGTCCATCCATCCACACTTTCATCATTTTATCACACTTTCTTACCTAGGCCTCAGCTACCATACTTTCCATAAAACATCTTCAAACAACACTCACTTACCCAGTGCCACAGCCATGTATGCTGATCTCCACATGGTAGAAAGAGGTGCATGTTAAAAACAGTAAATCATTTCCTGTCACTCTTGCTTTACCTTTTCTGGTATGGAAAAACCCTTTATCTGCACCATGAATTCCATACTCCTATTACATTGAAAGTTTCAGACCATCCAGTACAAAAAGGACATAGACCCGGAGAGGAGACTAGGTTACATGGTTATGTTCTAGGATTCAAACAAAATATACGGCCTGTCTGCAGGGGAGACAAGTATATGGCCTTTCTGCAGGGGAGACAAGTTTACAGTGGGACCAATCTAGAGAAGTTTTTCTGTATGCATTTTTTTAAAATAAGATAAACATGTCTGTAAAAGAGTCAGATTACATGTAGTGCATGTTACCTTAATAATTGGATAGTTTTCTTCACTACCTACACATGGTGTATGTTACTTTAATAATTGGATGGTTTCCTTCACTACCTACACATGGTGTATGTTACCTTAATAATTGGATGGTTTCCTATACTACATGTACCTACACATAGTGTATGTTACCTTAATAATTGGATAGTTTCCTATACTACATGTACCTACACATGGTGTATGTTTCCTTAATAATTGGATGGTTTCCTATACTACATGTACCTACACATAGTGTATGTTACCTTAATAATTGGATGGTTTCCTTTACTACCTACACATGGTGTATGTTACCTTAATAATTGGATGGTTTCCTTCACTACCTACACATGGTGTATGTTACCTTAATAATTGGATGGTTTCCTATACTACGTGTATCTACACATGGTGTATGTTACCTTAATAATTGGATGGTTTCCTTCACTAACTACACATGGTGTATGTTACCTTAATAATTGGATGGTTTCCTTCACCACCTACACATGGTGTATGTTACCTTAATAATTGGATGGTTTCTTTCACTAACTACACATGGTGTATGTTACCTTAATAATTGGATGGTTTCCTATACTACGTGTATCTACACATGGTGTATGTTACCTTAATAATTGGATGGTTTCCTTCACTAACTACACATGGTGTATGTTACCTTAATAGTTGGATGGTTTCCTTCACTACCTACACATGGTGTATGTTACCTTAATAATTGGATGGTTTCCTATACTACATGTACCTACACGTAGTGTATGTTATTATTAATAATTGGATGGTTTCCTCTACTACATGTACCCACACATGGTGTATGTTACCTTAACAATTGGATGGTTTCCTTCACTACCTACACATGGTGTATGTTACCTTAATAATTGGATGGTTTCCTCTACTACCCACACATGGTGTATGCTACCTTAATAATTGGATGGTTTCCTTCACTACCTACACATGGTGTATGTGACCTTAATAATTGGATGGTTTCCTATACTACATGTACCTACACATAGTGTATGTTACCTTAATAATTGGATGGTTTCCTATACTACGTGTATCTACACATGGTGTATGTTACCTTAATAATTGGATGGTTTCCTTCACTACCTACACATGGTGTATGCTACCTTAATAATTGGATGGTTTCCTTCACTACCTACACATAGTGTATGTTACCTTAATAATTGGATGGTTTCCTCTACTACCCACACATAGTGTATGTTACCTTAATAATTTGATGGTTTCCTCTACTACCTACACATAGTGTATGTTACCTTAATAGTTGGATGGTTTCCTCTACTGCCTACACATAGTGTATGTTATCTTAATAATTGGATGGTTTCCTCTACTACATGTACCCACACATGGTGTATGTTACCTTAATAGTTGGATGGTTTCCTTCACTACCTACACATAGTGTATGTTACCTTAATCATATGATGGTTACACCACCTACACATTTGCTATGCTATTTACATGTAGTGTATGTTAATAATTCAGTGGTTTGTTATATGATCTCTATGTAGTACATATTACTTTAATAATTCACTGTTTCCTACACTACCTGTATTTAGTTACATTAATAATTCAATGGTTTCTTACACTATATGTAGTATATGTTACCTTAATAATTCAATTGTACACTATACTACCAACAAACAATGTATGCTACCATAATAATTCAGGTGTACACTATGCTACCTACATGTAGCACATGATACATTAATAACTCAGTTCCACACTATACTAAACGCATTCAATGTTATTATTCCGTGTTTTCGAACACTACATAAATGTGGTGAATATTTGTTTAAAATGCACAATGTTTGTATTGATGTAATGTGTAATCTACATTGAATTAGGATAGTTAAAGATGTTTTGAAACAAGATAGGTTTCAAAGTTGAATAGAATATGCCATAATTTCCTGCACAGTTTTTTTTCTCCAATCTTTGAGATTAAACCAAAATTACTTAATATTCTCACTTGTTTAATATAAACAAATTCTGCTGAATATAAATGTAAATTCTATAAATGTTGCTATAACTGATAAAGTAGGTGGATCTGCCATAATTCACTTTGTGCCTATCTTCTTTCTATTTCTAGATCAATTGTCATGAGATCTGTGAGAGATACTTCAGGGATATCCGCACTTATTTAAGTGACAAGCCTACCAGGTTTCACTTGGTTAATGAGGACTTTGCCATTGACAACACTGTTGTAGACAGGAGATTGGAGGATTTGAAGAGGAAAATTGTAGAGGTGGCATCTCAGCAGTCATACTGGGGGGAGGAGAGACCCACACGTTGGATTCCCCTGGAACAGGAACTGATGAGGCTGAAAGCTTCTGGAATTAAGGCATGCATTTAGATTCACACTTAGTAACATGTATGACAATTTTTTACATTTGTTAAAAACAACTGTTACAGTAAAAAGAAGCTGTCCTTCTGAAAGTCCATCTGAATTTAAAACTGAATGTCAATCTAAATGTCTCTTTGAATGTCCATCTAAATGTCTCTTTGAATGTCCATCTAAATGTCCAATTGAATGTCCATCTCAGTGTCCATCTGTCCAAAATCCATTATAGTGTGATAATACATCAACAGAAATTTTACACATTTCATTAGAATTTTAGACCATTGCAACAATTTTCCAGTGTTTTATAGACTTCTATTTTACTGTTTGGACTTGTTGAGAAAAATTACTTTTGCACAACTGATCAAACACAACCTGAGGTATGGATATGAAACTTTACACACATATTTAGATTCATATATGGAAGACTTGTCTCAATTTCAAGGTCATTACTCTGACAATAATTTTTATTATTCGCTCTTAATATAATTTTTATCTTTTAATTCTGCTTAAGGGTGGTATAGATGATGCAATTAGACATACAAAATGTGATGGTGATATTTTTATCAATATGTGGATGATCCAGTTAGACATACAAATTGTGATGGTGATATTTTTATCAATATGTGGATGATCCAGTTAGACATACAAAATGTGATGGTGATATTTTTATGCATCTTAAGATTTTGTTAGACATATGGAATTTGCTTGTGATATTATATGAATATATATGTGAACCAGTGTGACATGTGCAGTTTGATAGTGATGTCTTCATGATGTAGATGATCCAGTTAGACATGACAAATTTACTAGGCTTTTCATTTTGTGGCCCATATTACCTATGCAAGTGAAGATCATTCAGTAAAAATTTACTTTATGAAGGAAAATAAAACAATAACATTGAATTAAGTCATATTAAATTAAGCAATCAATTTTATTTGTGTCTACAGGTGATTCCTTTCAGTGTGTTGGAAAAGTTGAACCAGGCAGGAGCTGTTCCGATAGCCACAGAGGAACTGGATTTGTTTCTTAGATTTCAGCATGACATTGGTACAATCCTTTACTTCAGGTGAGATTGGGATTTTATCCTCTGTAAGCCATTGTAAAATCATTATTTTCTACCAGGTGACATTGGTAATAGTTTTCCTTTTTTAAGCCAATATCATAACATTATTTTCTACCAGAACTCAAAGACAGATAATTCTGTAAGTGAGAATGGAGGTGATAGTTACAAGTATTTACTTTATGCAGGACATACATAAACATATATAAGCCATAGGCAGGATAAATTAATTCTTGGCTTTATTGATGATATAGATACAAGTCATAGACAAGATAAATTAATTCTTGGATTTATTGATGATATAGATACAAGTCATAGGCAGGATAAATTAATCCTTGGATTTATTGATGATATAGATACAAGTCATAAGCAGGATAAATTAATCCTTGGATTTATTGATGATATAGATATAAGCCATAGGCAGGATACATTAATTCTTGGATTTATTGATGATATAGATATAAGTCATAGGCAGGATAAATTAATTCTTGGCTTTATTGATGATACAGATATAAGCCATAGGCAAGATACATTAATTCTTGGCTTTATTGATGATATAGGTATAAGTCATAGTCAGGATACATTAATTCTTGGCTTTATTGATGATACAGATATAAGTCATAAACAGGATACATTAATTCTTGGTTTTATTGATGATGTATGCAAGTCATAGTCAGGATACATTAATTCTTGGATTTATTGATTATTTAGATGTAAGTCATAGGCAGGATAAATTAATTCTTGGATTTATTGATGATATAGATATAAGTCATAGACAGGATAAATTAATTCTTGGCTTTATTGATGGCTTTATTGATGATATAGATATAAGTCGTAGACAGGATAAATTAATTTTTGGCTTTATTGATGGCTTTATTGATGATATAGATATAAGCCTTAGACAGGATAAATTAATTCTTGGCTTTATTGATGATGTAGATGCAAGTCATAGGCAGGATACATTAATTCTTGGATTTATTGATGATATAGATATAAGTCATAGACAGGATACATTAATTCTTGGCTTTATTGATGGCTTTATTGATGATATAGATATAAGTCATAGACAGGATAAATTAATTCTTGGCTTTATTGATGGCTTTATTGATGATACAGATATAAGTCACACACAGGATACATTAATTCTTGGCTTTATTGATGATGTAGATGCAAGTCATAGGCAGGATACATTAATTCTTGGATTTATTGATGATATAGATATAAGTCATAGACAGGATAAATTAATTCTTGGATTTATTGATGATATAGATATGTCATAGACAGGATACATTAATTCTTGGCTTTATTGATGATATAGATATAAGCCATAGACAGGATAAATTAATTCTTGGCTTTATTGATGATATAGATATAAGTCACAGGCAGGATACATTAATTCTTGGCTTTATTGATGATATAGATATAAGCCATAGGCAGGATAAATTAATTCTTGGCTTTATTGATGATATAGATATAAGTCATAGACAGGATACATTAATTCTTGGCTTGATTGATGATATAGATATAAGCCATAGACAGGATAAATTAATTCTTGGCTTTATTGATGATATAGATATAAGTCACAGGCAGGATAAATTAATTCTTGGCTTTATTGATGATATAGATATAAGCCATAGACAGGATAAATTAATTCTTGGCTTTATTCATGATATAGATACAAGTCATAGGCAGGATAAATTAATTCTTGGCTTTATTGATGATATAGATACAAGTGATATAGATATGAAAAGTGCATTGATTCTCAATACTACGTTTTTAAATACATTGCTTCATATGGTAATGGGCCACAACAATTTATGTCAAGAACTGTTTGATATAATCAGAGCCATTTTCGGAGAAGAAAGCCAGTCATGTTAAGAAACTGACTTCATTGTCTTGATAAGAACTTGATAAAGAAGAATCACAAGAAATGTGATTTATGGATTGATATGTGTGATGTGTGAGGCCTTTTACATAGGTCAGATGAAAAATGAACTACAACAGAAATGACAGTACATAGCAAACACAAACAGAAGAGCTCAGGTTATTAAAAGTCAGTAAATTTATACATAACTGTTCAGGAGGAAATTTCAAAGTCTTTCCCTTATGTAAATTATTAACTAATAATGAAACTTTAATTGAAGAAAAGGAACTATGTAATACAAGATGCATGTATACATATTATGTTTGAATAACATCATTAGCTACAAACAACCTCTGTCAGATCAGACCATTAACTGTTAACTACAAACAACCTCTGTCAGATCAGACCATTAACTGTTAACTACAAACAACCTCTGTCAGATCAGACCATTAACTGTTAACTACAAACAACCTCTGTCAGATCAGACCATTAACTGTTAGCTACAAACAACCTCTGTCAGATCAGACCATTAACTGTTAACTACAAACAACCTCTGTCAGATCAGACCATTAACTGTTAGCTACAAACAACCTCTGTCAGATCAGACCATTAACTGTTAACTACAAAGAACTTCAGTGTCAGATCAGACCAGTTTGATTATGTAGCTTGTGGCAGCTTAAGGGAACATTTTTAAGATTAGAAACATTTCTTGTGCTGGCCTCAGCATGTATTAAAACCATGAGCCCTATATTTCTACTAGTAATGAAATGATCCTTATGCATATACATGTAGTTTGTATTACTGTAATTTAAGTTAGGGTTAGGGTTGGGGTTAGGTTAGGATTAGGACTACATAATTAGCTTCTAATTGGTTGACAGCATGTCATTGCTGATACTGTAATTCTCAAAATGTATTTTAATTTGCCTGTGATTTGCTATCATGTCTAATATTAAACAAGATATCAATGATATATTCATTTCTTTTTCCAAGTTACTGCCAGTATATACTTAAGGTCACTATGATTGAGTAATTTTGATTGACAGTTTTCCATGAGTCAGAAACAAAAATAAGTTGATAGTTTTGAACTCAGATGGTATTTATACTTTTTCTACCATCCACAGCATGGAAATACTGAAAGATAAGATTGTATTGGACCCACAGTGGATGATTGATGCCCTCAAATCTCTTATCACTGCCGAGATGTTTATCCTGAGAAATACTCCAGCTGTCTCAGACAAGTGGTTTGAGTTCAAGAAGAAGGAAAACTGTCTCCAGAACTTATTGGTACATATTTTACATTGCAAAATATATTTTCAGAAGTGGTTTTCTCTTTAAATTTAATGTTAATTGATGTAAAGAGCACACCAGGATGACAATGTGACATCTATTCATCCATCCTTACGTCCATTACAAAAGTGAATTAGCTCACAGTTAAATAGTCTTGGACAAAACTTTGTGAAAAGCTTGCAGTTGGGGTAAGGTTAAAGCTTATCAGCTTTGGAGAGAAAGGTCAAATGTAAAGAAAAATTGTTGCTGCACAATAAAATGAATTCTACCTCACATCCCTGGACTATTTTTGGGGTTAGAAAGTCTAAGGACATGGTCACTGTGAACAAAAATTGCTTTCACATAGTATCCTTGGTATTGCATCCTGGATCATACTTTGTAGATAATTTGTACTTTGGTAAGGAATAAGATGATTGATTTTGTGGTCAAAATATCAAATGTCAAGGTCACTGTGATTGAAACCAAGAAAAATGGTGTCTGCACAATAATAGTCTTCATAGCAGACTTGAAACATTGTAGATCACTTGCACTTGAGATAAAGGAATGTTTATCATTATTGAGGTCATATGTGAAGGTCACTGCCTAAAAGAAGGACAATTTTGTCTACATAGAGATCTATAACGAACTTTGTGGATTGTTTGCATTTGGAGTGAAGAAGAAGCATTTTGATATTAGGTCAAAGGTCATGATCACTGTGACTGAAAAAAGATCAGTATATTTTGCATGATAACTTTGGTTCTAGATAATGTACACCATAGTCTGTGGAGAGCTTGCACTTGAGGTATGAAAGAGGTCTGTTGATTCAGATAGCAAAAGATCAAAGAACATAGTCATTGTGAGTCAAACAAAAATTGGTTTTGCAGAATAACAGTTTCTGGAGTAATTTGTTTTGACCAAAAAATGGTCCCAGTAATTCATATTACATTGGTTAAGTATTTGTGTTCATGTTCATCTTTTATTATATATACATTTTACAGAATGTTAAAAGCTGTATGACTTATAATTTATATTGTGCCTAATGTTCCCTTATATTTGGAAGGGTTTATCATCCTAAATTTTATGCAGTTGATGTTTACATTTTCCAAACTTTGCTTTTAGTTGGCACCATGTAGCCACTACTGTGCTTGTGTGCTATAAAACTCTATGACATAAATATATATATCATTTATTGGGTGTTGTTTATGTTTTAATCATGAGACTTGATAATTGGATGCACCTGTCTTACTACTACACCTTTATAATCAGTGAAGGTCATTGTGACCTACATTTTATGGTTCATTAAGTATTTGTATGTAGTGTTTACTGTACATTGTTTTCGATGATATGTGTATATTCAAGCCTTCACAGTTTTTTTTGTGATCATTGTAGTTCATAGTAGGAATAAATATGTCTATTCAGTGGTAAACTTTCCATATTCATGACTATACATTGTATATTGCGATATGTTACACTCATTAGTGGTGCACAGTACAATCATATAAAGGAGTATAAAACTTAGATGAGTGGACTGCATTCTCAAATTTGCCATCCCTTTGACTGAAAGTCTTAAGCAATGACCCTTAAAATATGGAGTTGTGGAATAAAAGCAAAAATGGGGGAAATATGATCATTGTTGTTGTAGATTCCTAATAATGGCATGTCTTTGTTTTTGATTCTGATCCTGTTTTCATGCAAGATTCATTGGAGCTAATCAGGAACCAGACTAGATTTTTTTTTGGTGTACCTCAGATACTTGAAACTGCAGGTCCTTGTTGACATGGGTGTTTTCACCAAAAAAGACCTTGTACAATATCTACTTGGTCCTCAGTGAAAATGGTGCTGATCTGGGGTTTGATATGGCAGACACAATTTCCAGCATGTAAATCTTGGTATTACTACTTTTCCTGTTCAATGTTTTGCATGTTTTATTCAAGATTGCAGAAGAATTCATTCCCAAGTCCTCATCTAACTCTAAAAGAACCAAAAATCGTGGTTCACTGAAAATTGTAAAGAAGCCATTAGACAACGCCAAGAAGCGTTGAAACAATTTAATAATCATCCAGTGCCTGAAAATTTGAGTATATGCCAGATATTATGGGCTATAGCTTTCCACTCAATTAAAGAATGTAAGAGAACATGATGGGAAAACTATTTTCTACTTTAAACTCTTAATCCTCTGTAAGATAGTATGAGACATGATCCACAAAATAAATGGTAAGAGAAACAACAGCTGTTTAGCATAAAAAGTTTAACAATAAAAACTTCCAGCTACAAATTTGACAGAGCAAATGTACTCACTGATGGTTTTCCTAAATATTCATCTTCTAATTGATCAGGAGATTTTCAAAGGCTGAAAAGGCAAAACGAGAATATACATTTAAAATTCACATAAAATAATTCAGAAGGCTATAATGTTTCATTTTTGGAATTTGTGGATGCATTAAACAGGACCCATGATACATCCACTCGATCAGACAAAATACATTTATCAGGTTTTGAGACACCTAATGAAACCCTCAATAATTGTTCTACTGGAAATTTTCAATGATGGACCATTGGTAATGTACCAAAAACTGGAAAGAGGCCATTGTAATACATATTCCAAACACAAGCAAGGATAGCACAGATCCTATCAACTACCATACCATTACATTGATGAACTTTGTCTATAAAACATTGGAATGAATGATCAATGCAAGGCTTGTTTAGTATCAGGATACTAACAATTTAATATCTCCATTCCAGGGTGGTTCTGATATGGTCATAGTATCAGCAATCATCTGGTTAAGCTTGAAACATTCATTCACAATGTTTTTATCAAGAAAAAATATTTAGTAGCTGTCTTGTCTGACATGGAAAAGGCCTATGATACATCATGGAAGTACAGAGTAATGAATGACCAGAATGATCAGGGTTTAAACGACTGTCTACCCCCTTTTCTTTGAAACTTCTCAGATTTGTTGTTGTTGTTGTAGGGTTTAATGCCATTTTCAGCACAAGATAGGCTACATGGTGTACAGCATAAATGGTGGAGGAAGAACCCAGGAAAATCCCTGAAAAGAACCACTGCCCCATGAGAAGCTACTGGGAAGCTTTCTCACATACCCACATTGGCCGAGCCCAAGACTCGAACCCATGCAGACAGAGGTGAGATGGCAGTGATCCATAATGGGGATTGCTTTTGACCACTCGGCCACTTGGGGCCCCTTCTCAGATATGTATGAAGAAGAGATGGGTTTGACTCTGGGGAGTATTTTATCTGTTATGCCTTTTAACATAAAAATTAATAACATCAGCAAGTGTTTGGCTACTGGTGTGGATTGTTCTTTATATGTTGATGATTTCCTTGTATGCTTTTGGTCCAAACATATGCATAAAATTGAATGAAAATTGCAACAAAATATAAACAAGATTTAAAATTGGGCAATTGCCATTGGTTTTAAATTCTCAAAATCCAGAACGGTATGTATCCATTTCTGTCCACTGTGAAGACAATATGATGACCATAAACTCATGTTAGATGGAACATTTATACTGGTTGTTGAGGAGATAACGTTTTCTGGTATTGTCTTCAACATAAAATCCCTGTCATTTGACTCGTTAGGTAACTGGAAGCTAAATGCTTGAAAGTTATTGATTTTCTCCAAGTAGTAGCACACACTGACTCGAGTGCTGTTTGAAAAGTTGTTCTTAACCTATACAGAACCTTTATTATATCCAAACTGGACTATGGTTGGATTGTTTATGGTTCAGTGAGAAAGTCATATTTAAAAATGCTTGACGCAATTCACCGTCAAGCAATACTACTCTCATTGGGAGCATTTAGAACATCCCCAAGTGAAAGCCTTTTGACTGAAATGAACATGTCACCTCTATCATATCAGAGAAACATTATATTTACAATATGCCCTAAAATCAACATCTAACAAATTAAACCCTGTTTTTGCATGTGTTTTCCAACCCAACTACAAAACATTGTAAAAAAAAAAAACCAAATGTCAGTCCAACCTTTAGCAGTAGAGTATCTTCCAGCCTTGGGAATACAGACATTGCTTTTAAAAAATCCAAAAGTCATTTGTGTCAGTAACACCACCTTGGCTTCAAAAACATCCCAAAGTATTTTTTTTTCTACATGAAGGAAAACATCAGAGAGGAATCCTTCCATTTTTCATAACTTTTACAAGGAACATCTCTATAACTTCAATAACTACACTGACAGTTCAAAAGATAGTGATAAGGCTGCAACCTTCATTAGTGGAAGTCACACTACAAAACTTTGTTTAACAGATGGTGCATCAATATTTCCAGCAGAAGTCAGGGCAATACACCTTGACCTGAAATATATAGAAATGAAAGATACTTTAAACTCCATCTTGATGTCATCAGTAACAAGCTCGATATGGTCAAACCTTCATTAATCAAATGGCCTCCTCCTGCAGAACCTTCTGGGGTGAGATAAGCATTGCACAAATTAGAACTGGTGATACTTATATAACCCATTCCTACTTACGAAAGGGTGAAGATCCACCCAAGTATTTCTTGCAGTGAACCCTTTATCATGAAGCACTTTCTAATAGATTATTTGATCTCCAACCTATGTTCAGTGATTACTAAAATTTTCATCACATGAAAGAGTGTTTTGATATAGTAAATTTGTCTTGCATTTTTAATATCTTGAAGGAAGTTTCCATTTATTTTAAAATGTATGTTGTGTGAGCTTTTGTTTACCATGTGTACTGTCAATCACCCTAACTTATTTTTTGTTATCTAAATAGCTGGTTTGCTGTAAAAGCATAATCAATGAATCAATCACTGTTATGACCTCAAAGATGGAACAGTGCCTCTCTCATGTTTCTATACTGCACTTTATTTCATTTTTAAGATTTAATAAATATTTGTTTTCAGTATTGAAAATAATATCTAATAGTCAAACAAAATCTGTAGAACTATGATATAGTTAGATGGTACACCTTATTCTTTAAATGTCTTTTAGAGTTCTTGACAATGAATGACACATTCATTAGTTGTAGATGTGGCTTTTTATTTGTACATAAGATATCTATAATCTTTCTTTCTTATTTTAAATATATATATATATATATATATATATATATATATTAGTTTAGATGTATGAATGATGCATTCCAAAATACAGAATTATTATCTTAACACAATTAATTATATAACTAATTAGAGATGATTCAGTCTTTATCCACATTTTTGAGAGACTATATTTCCTTAGAATTGTGTTGCAAATTGAATATATGTGAAAACTTACTACCAATGTTACTAACAGAATTTTTTTCTTAATTTAAGATGCTATCTGGACAAAAGAAAAACATCCCAATCTCCATGATAACAAAGAACACATTTTACTGCTGATGGAGAAATTAAACATCATTGCCACACCAAGATGTTACAGTGAGGATGGGTCTGAAATCAAGGTTAGTCGACTCTAAAGTCTGAATTTGATCTTTTCTTCCATAATTTGCGTTTTGTTTTTAGAGCATTGCATTAAAAACAGTTACTCTGTCTTATATGTTGTTCGGATGCGAGAGGTTGCAGGTTCGAACCCCGACCATGACAAACCAAAGACTTGTAAAAATGGTGCTAGTAGTTGCCTCACTTGGTGCTCAGCATTAAGAGGTTTGTGTTAGGACTGGTTGGCCTGGTGTCAAAATAGTGTGACTGGGTGGGAAATGATGCTATATGTCTGTGTCATGATGCCTCAGTGCCACACTGCAGACATCGTAGCGATATGGCTGAAAAAACTGTTAATGCTACATTAAAAATCTAAATTACACACAAACTGCAACTCAGTTTTTATGGTATTTCAATAATTTTTGGAGCATTGCTTCTGAAACTTCATTATTGTATTTTGGAGATTATATTTAAGTTAACTGCAGTGCTGGCTGTCATGCAAATCCAAGGGAGGTCCTTTATTTAGCAGGGTATACTTCATTCAATGCAAGTTCAAACCATCAATCTACATGCAGTGGTGCCATTATGCTCAATAGCATGGACACATGCTTTGAACCAAACCCTATTGTTGTTTGTTGTTGTCATACTGTGATCACAGTTTATTGAGTTAGGTATCTACGATTTCAAGGCAAAATAAAATTGTAATTACTTGTACATCGATGCAAAATTCTAATGCAAGAACACATAAGCAAACAATAATTAATCAAAAGGGAGAGGTACTGTTACAGCAGCCTGTGAATGCTGAATTTTTGTCATCATTTGATCAAATGATATGCAAATCTGAATTAGGTAGAAACAATAATAAAACAAAAAATTAATCAATTTATTGACTTTTCAAACAAATTATATTGGCTCATGATATTTCCATATAATTATCATACATGCCAGCCCTGAGAGGTATATGCATACATTTTGATAATGTAAGTTTGCCTAAATAACTGAATTTAGAACTTGCTGCATGCATCTTGTGATGTAGTCTTGGACTTGTGGGTCAGCTTATATGCGGGTCATACAATTTTTAATGTTTTTGACTTTTCATTTTGTAGAGTTGGCTTATATGTGAATGAGCTTATATGTGAGTATGTACTGTAATTATCAGAAAGTTAATTTTGATAGTCCAGTGATAATTTTTCAGTGCTTCATACCCAACAAACCACTTATCCTCCCTGCTTATAGTGGGTTTGGGAATTGCTTCAACATTATACATTTTTATGTTTTCACTTTTAGTATTTACCTTAATTTTGTGAGGGCTCATGACATTAGATTCATTTATTTTATTTAATGCAGTCTGCATTATTAGTATCAGTGTGTATTATTAAGATCAATGTGCTTTACTAGGATCCAGGTACATTAAGATCAATCTATATTCAATGTGCATTATTAAGATGAATGTATTTTTAAGATCAGTATGTATTCAGTGTGCACTAATATGACAATGTGCATTATTAAGATCGATGTGTATTAAGATCAGTCTGCATTATTAAGATCAATGAGTATTAAGATCAGTCTGCATTATTAAGATCAGTGTGTATTAAGATCAGTCTGCATTATTAAGATCTATGTGTCTTAAGATCAGTCTGCATTTTAAGATCAATGTGTATTAAGATCAGTCTGCATTATTAAGATCAATGTGTCTTAAGATCAGTCTGCATAATTAAGATCAATGTGTCTTAAGATCAGTCTGCATTATTAAGATCTATGTGTATTAAGATCAATGTGTCTTAAGATAAGTCTGCATAATTAAGATCAATGTGTATTAAGATCAGTCTGCATTATTAAGATCAATGAGTATTAAGATCAGTCTGCATTATTAAGATCAATGTGTATTAAGATCAGTCTGCATTATTAAGATCAATGTGTAGTAAGATCAGTCTGCATTATTAAGATCAATGTGTCTTAAGATTAGTCTGCATTATTAAGATCTATGTGTATTAAGATCAATGTGTCTTAAGATCAGTCTGCATAATTAAGATCAATGGGTCTTAAGATCAGTCTGCATAATTAAGATCAATGTGTATTAAGATCAGTCTGCATAATTAAGATCAATGTGTATTAAGATCAGTCTGCATTATTAAGATCAGTGTGTCTTAAGATCAGTCTGCATTATTAAGATCGATGTGTCTTAAGATCAGTCTGCATTATTAAGATCGATGTGTATTAAGATCAGTCTGCATTATTAAGATCAATGTGTCTTAAGATCAGTCTGCATTAAGATCAAAGTGTCTTAAGATCAGTCTGCATTATTAAGATCTATGTGTATTAAGATCAATGTGACTTAAGATCAGTCTGCATAATTAAGATCAATGTGTATTAAGATCAGTCTGCATAATTAAGATCAATGTGTATTAAGATCAGTCTGCATAATTAAGATCAATGTGTATTAAGATCAGTCTGCATTATTAAGATCAGTGTGTCTTAAGATCAGTCTGCATTATTAAGATCAATGTGTCTTAAGATCAGTCGGCATTATTAAGATCTATGTGTATTAAGATCAATGTGTCTTAAGATCAGTCTGCATAATTAAGATCAATGTGTATTAAGATCAGTCTGCATAATTAAGATCAAAGTGTCTTAAGATCAGTCTGCATAATTAAGATCAATGTGTATTAAGATCAGTCTGCATTATTAAGATCTATGTGTCTTAAGATCAGGCTGCACTATTAAGATCAATGTGCATTAAGATCAGTCTGCATTATTAAGATCAGTGTGTCTTATGATCAGTCTGCATTATTAAGATCAATGTGTCTTAAGATCAGTCTGCATTATTAAGATCAATGTGTCTTATGATCAGTCTGCATTATTAAGATCAATGTGTCTTAAGATCAGTCTGCATTGTTAAGAGCAATGTGTCTTAAGATCAGTCTGCATTATTAGGATCAATGTGTCTTAAGATCAGTCTGCATTATTAAGATCAATGTGTCTTAAGATCAGTCTGCATTGTTAAGATCAATGTGTATTAAGATCAGTCTGCATTATTAAGATCAATGTGTATTAAGATCAGTCTGCATTATTAAGATCAATGTGTATTAAGATCATTTTGCATTAAGATCTATGTGTCTTAAGATCAGTATGCATTATTAAGGTCAATGTGTATTAAGATCAGTCTGCATTATTAAGATCAATGTGTATTAAGATCAGTCTGCATTATTAAGATCAATGTGTCTTAAGATTAGTCTGCATTATTAGGATCAATGTGTATTAAGATCAGTCTGCATTATTAAGATCAATGTGTATTAAGATCAGTGTGCATTATTATGGCAGTGTGCATTATTAAGATCAATATGCATTAAGATCAGTATGCATTATTATGACAATGTGCATTATTAAGATTGATGTGTATTACGAACAGTGTACATTATTAAGATCAATGTGTCTTAAGATCAGTCTGCATTATTAAGATCAAATTAATCTCTAAGCAACTTTAGTAGAGATCACAGATTGCTTTATTTATTACATGTGTACAAAATCTATATGAATTGTTGGATGTCCAATTTGCTGTTATCTTCTGACAATGCCGGTGTACATGTAAAAGGTGGGAAGAAGCATGTTCTTCCTGTCTCCATGAATCCTTAAGATTTTGTGATGTATCTATGTCTATACATAACTGGAATTGACTGTGTCTCCTTGAATAAAAATAAGAATGCAAAACTGTATCTTCTAGGAGAGAACTACTGTTAACATCTGTATAACTCATTGGTCATAAACTAAATAATATAAAGAAGTAAAACCAGTTAAGTTTTGCAAAACTTAATAATTTAATTCTCTAAATTATAAAATGAAAAGTTAAGAAGAACTTACAGGATTATGAATTAAATAAAATAAAATATTATCCTAAAACATTCCACAGAAGTCCAAAAGAATCAAGTGCTCAAAATGAATTCCAGGTCCTCGAATATACTGATGTGCCAATAGTCTTCATGTATCACGATGACATTTTCCAGAACTCCATTAAATTTACAATAATTCCAGAATAACATTTTAATCCAATGAAAACTTTGTAATTCCAATGAATAATCCAAACAAATGTTTCCTTTCAAATCATATCTAAACACAACATTAAATATATGTGCAGACTGACTTTAAAATAAGAACATAGGAAATAGGAGTGAATTAATTGTCTAACAATAGGTCCTTATTTACATTATTAAGGCCCTAGAGCACAAGTTTTCCTACTTGCTACATATGTCACAATATCCCACATCACCAAGGAACCCACCTGACCAACCCATCCAATGGAAACTACCCCAAACTCAAACAGATTTATTATAAATGTTAATGTTAAGAATCGTAATGTTATATATACCAATATGATGTGTATTATTATTCATTAACATAGTTTGTACAGGTTATTTAGTTAATAATATTTTAAATACTAGTATCCATTATGAATAGGTTTGTACTGTACGATGAGTCATGTATCAAGTGCATAGATTTATACATAAAGTTCCAAAGTTGAGTTGCACTATTGTTCAAGTAAATATCATGTGATATGACAAAGACATGGGTTCTTTAAAAGCCACTATGACCTAATTTCTGATCGGTTAAAAACTAATCTCGTTCACTAGTTCTGATCATTCTAGAAAGAATGCGCATCTTTTATTTTCTCTGTATTATGTAGTAGCTTTGTATATAGGATAATTCTTACATAGAATTATACATTCTTAATAGTAAACACCAGTCTTGGAAGTTATTCAGTGAGATGGTTCATTTATTTAATTTGACAATTCATTGGAATTACAGCACTCAGAATATTCAGATTATTCGGAATTATAGCTATTGGAATTACTGGGAATTCACTTAAAGACATTTGGCTATTTAATTGCTGTTATGGAATTACTGTGAACTCATTTAAAGACATTTTAGAATTATATCAAAGTGATTCTTCTGTACTGCTGATACATCAGTACGCTACTGGATATTACTTGGAATACCTTTGGAACTCATTCAGATTACTCAATACTTTTGACTTGATAGAACATTTAAGAATTTTCAGGATTTCATTCACAGTACTGTAAGTTACTTTTAATTATTTCACTTTGTATTTTGAGGAATTAAATTATATTTTCAATTATACAAAACATTTTGTTATTTTGCTTTTTCTTGTTACTTATTATAAGTCTATAGGGTCATAAATGTAAACACCTATTTATCGATCATATGCAATGTACAGTCATTATATAGATATAGATAACAGAATCCTTGTGGGGTAACATCTACTTCTCAGGATTCACTGCACCTTGTTAATATAGTGTGCCCTCTATGAAGAGGGCAGCATCCATTTTTGGGGCTATAACCTCCTACTCTGATCTGAAGCACAAGCACATTTGTGAACCCAATTATTTAGCATGGTTGCTTCCTCCCAGTTTGGAGGAGTGTAAAAGTTCTTCAGGTACCCGACACCAGGCAATGAGTAGTGCACACAACTCCAAACAGGATAATGCATTGTTCTTAGTATTCTAGTTCTAGGGAAAGTTATTCCAACATATCTAGTTCGCCTTTTACTTAGGTGGCTGGTCATTAATCAACAATCACCAAATACATGCCATCGGTCACTGTGTATTGTACACCAGGCACTGAACATCGAGAACACATGCTAAATTTGAACATGGAGTCAGTATCATATAGAACTCTCCCCTGCCTCCGCATTACCTAATTTTCTAATTACAGTGATATAGTCAATATTTATGCATGCTAGTGACAAAAGAGATCATACCGATGTTCCCTCTTCTCTATATTTCCTTTCAACTCTTTTTAGATGTGGAGTGTCCTCCTTCAAGGGATACTTTAGCGTACAGGCACATATGTGTTCTACAGTACGTATGTGTACAGGCACATATGTGTTCTACAGTACGTATGTGTACAGGCACATATGTGTTCTACAGTACGTATGTGTACAGGCACATATGTGTTCTACAGTACGTATGTGTACAGGCACATATGTGTTCTACAGTACGTATGTGTACAGGCACATATGTGTTCTACAGTACGTATGTGTACAGGCACATATGTGTTCTACAGTACGTATGTGTACAGGCACATATGTGTTCTACAGTACGTATGTGTACAGGCACATATGTGTTCTACAGTACGTATGTGTACAGGCACATATGTGTTCTACAGTACGTATGTGTACAGGCACATATGTGTTCTACAGTACGTATGTGTACAGGCACATATGTGTTCTACAGTACGTATGTGTACAGGCACATATGTGTTCTACATGGCCCCTTGCAGGTACAGGTTTTGAGGTTCAAAGACTGCAACACAATACATAGGATGGATCATTGTGGAAGGTGGGAGTTTGCCACCTTCACCTAAGAGGGTCTAGGAGTGATGAGGAAAGATCTCATCCTTTGGGCAAAGAACTAATTAGGATCAGTTCACTCATAGCTTGTGAGAAGTCACAGAACATATGTATCCCTACTTCCCAGCCTTTCAAAGACAGGAATCATTCTGGGTTTGATGCTCCTGTGTTAATGACTTTATGGTCTTTGAATAATAGAAAGAAGCAAAACCAACAGTTTTGTCAAATTCAACAATAGTTTCCCTAGAATGTAAAATGAAAATTTAAAAGGAACTTATTCTAAATGTTCTATGACAAGTCCAAAAGTATCAAAAGGTCTGAATGAATTACAGTAATTCTGAATGTCATGTTGTGTCACAATGTTATAAATAATGTCTTTGAATGAAATCTCAATAATCCCAAAGCAAAGTTGTAGCCCAAAATGTCTTTGAGCACTTTGTAATTCAAATGAATAATTTAAATAAATGATTCCTCTTCATATTATATCTGAACACAAGATTAAATGGTTATTGGAATATTCCCTTACTCAGAGCATAAATATCTTGAAGTTCAAATATTTTGGCAATATCATACTACCTTCATCCGGGACTACTGTTGATCACATGAGTTATAATAGTCATGCGATAAGAGGAGACTGGTGTAGATGGGTGGTAATTCAAGCCCGTCATCCCTGTTTAGCGTTGATCTCTTCTGTCTTATTTCAGTTGCCTCCTTCACCTTCCTTGTCCATGTGCTTTTCTCAGATGTGGTGACCTTGTTCTGATGGGGAATAATGGAATAACCCATATTGCTACAATGTTCATGTATTACAGATGACTCTCTCCTGGTTTGTTCTTTAAAAAATCCTTGTTTCTAACACTCCATTGCTGTAGATACATCATATTAGACACTCTTAGGACTGCATTCATGGAATCTGAGACCCTATTCAGCAGTTTAATTCCTGGCATTTCATCTCACAGAGATGCTAACTCCTCTGATTTGTTCAGACAGCTCCAAGAATTAAGCCATCCTTCCAAGCAAAATCCAAGCTCCAATAAGAACTCCAAAAATTCCATTATGTCTGCATTTCAGATATGTGTAAAATCATTTGATTTTTTTGTCTTGAAGCAAATGCATTTTCTTTGAAATGTATTTGTCGATTAAGAAAACACCAGAGCAACAGAGCAAATAGAAACCCCACAATTCTATTGTTCGAATGTTGAATCCTGTAATTTTCAATGAGTCAAATTCAAATCTTGCTTTTAGCCTGTGTTGCTTTTGTTCAGTCGTTCACTTCTTTATTTTAATACAATAGTGATCTACGGTTTTTAACTCTTTGATTTTTTCTTGAAATGCCATCCCCTCATTCGGATCTGCAGACAGGATGAAAAAACTGAAACAGGAACAGAAATTGCACTTCAAGTAGGCTGAAGAATTTCTTGGCATCACAAAATCTAGATTTTGTAATGAGTTTGCATTTTGCGATTGGTCTAAGACCTACATTAAGATAGCTTGCAGTGGGTGAACAGTGTTTACGAGACAGAAAAGCACATGAGCTACACACTTTCTTAAAAGGGTCAAAATAGTTGTATTCAAAAGCTCAAAAGATTTTGTTTGGCTGGAAATCATCTGTTAGTCATAAATGTAGAAGCAGTTTTACAAACCTTCGTATTGAAAATAATCTACCACTTGCCATTGCTGACAAAGCCAGGCCAATGTTTCATATGCTGTTTCCAGATTCACATGTTGCCAAGAATTACAGTTGTGCCAGAACAAAAATGAGTGCAATTATTAAAGTATTTGCAATGCAAGATGTGCCTCATTTGGCTAAGCATCTTTGTGTTGTGTACAGGTCTCTAGCAAATAAGTAAGCACAGCATGATCAAGTCATGCTACAGCTCAGCTTCCAAGAGAAGGGCGTGCAGTTGCAAGGTAAACAGCCCTCTTATAAGCTCACTCCACAACAGTCATAATCCAGATGGAGAAGCTGGGGAGGCAAGGACTAAAGGAACCTATGTTGGGGTTTGGACCGAGACAAGGAAATTCCCAGTCAAGGGGACATATTATATTTGTATTACTTGTAATACATTACAAGTAATGTAACCCCACCGCTGGTATTTCCTGGTCCTGGTCTTGGTACAAATACCACCATAGACGTTTTTGCCTCGCCCAATTTTGTCCAACTAAATGAAAATAACCCAACACCCTTCCAATTTAGTGGTAGTTAGCAGATTCAAAACACAGTATTAATCAAAGGTCAGTATTGCTGTTCACTCTTGTAATGGTCATCAGGTTTTGTTCTCTTTTATGAAAAACTGAACAATTATCAAAGTGAAATTTAGCTATATCATGCTACACTTAGAAATTGAAATAAAAAATCAAGAAAAGGTTATAATTGTTACTTGTTGGATGTTCTGTGCAATGAGTGTTTCGAGCCAAATGCTTTTGTTTATACTGAGCGTTAAGATGGATATGGTAATGAGGGCAATGGTGTGACCTGTCGAACCTAATTACACAAGTTCTACGCGTAAGAAAATAAAATCATTTTGTATTATTACTTTATTATCACATTTAATCAATGGCTGTCCTATGAAATTGACAGTAAATAATTAATATCTTTTATACGGTTAAGTTTTAACTTTCCTCATTTCTAATTTGGAAAACATTATATAGTAGGCAACAACAGGCACTTGATTCAAAGATAAACTAATGTGTACACTCACCAATAAATATGTCACAAAAATGTGGTTTTGTGTGGCCAGTGATATGTATTGCTTGTGTGTCCAGAGCTTTGTCAGATAGCAAGATTTTCGTGTGTGTGTGTGTTTGTGTGTGCATGTGTGTTTGTGTGTTAGAATGTTTTGTATGGTATTATCAGAGGTGGAGAGAACTTGAGTTGCTTTATGAATGGATTTCCTTTTGTTATATATCTGTTGTTGTTGCTGTTGTGGTTGGATTTTGTAACAACTTTGTCAGGCACAACAGAAGACATCAAGGTTTTCTTTTTAAAAGTAGTTCCTTGTGCATGGACACCATGATCGAGACAACCGGTCTGAGATAACCAGACTGTGATAGGGAAAGTAAGGTTAGCAAAATAGGTAGATTGTCATTCTGCATGGGTGAGAATAAAGTGATATTTCCTTCCGCTTGGCCATGAGATAGGGGAAGTGGCATACCTAGGGACAATTGCGGTTAGTGACACTGTTGAGACCTATTCACAGCCTAATGAAATCTGATCTCATTCCTTTTCCAATTGTATGTCTGATGGCACACATCCTCCATCAGCAGACCTAATTAAGCACTATGCGCTGCAGAGTCTAGTGTCAAACTTGTTGGTGCCAAAAATCGGATCTTTAAATTGTTTTGCAGTTTCTGACAAAATAGAGGAAGTGTGTTACAGTTCAAAGGTAATTTTAGGATTCTGTTTCCCTGGTTGTGTTAGTCAGGTTTCCTTGCAAAAAAACAGTAGCCATCAGTACTTCCATCCCTGGCAGAGATCTGCAATTTCAGTTGCATCTCTGCTTGGGATGACCAAGATAGAATCTCTTGCCCATTTGGGCAGTTAAGGTCTACAGCTGTTATGAGTGCCTAAGGAAGATGAAAAGGAAGGTAACCATCAAATCATCAAGAGAGCCTAATGGTTGATCACGAAGAAAGACCTTTTATTCGTTTGGATAAAATGCATGAAGGTTGGCTATCACTACTTACTGGGCAAATATCATTCAATTGTTTTTCAAGCAAATGATGAAGGCTGCATTTTGGCATCGACACACAACCATTTTCTTTTAACTACAATCCGTATCAAACCAGAGCCAAAGTATCTTTCTCTGCTCAATTGTTGCTGTACAAACAGTTCACAGAATGCTGCTTTATAACAGAAGTTAAGTGGCTGTGCTATAGCATGAGTTAATGTTTCGCTCTTTATTCCCTTAGAGTACAACACCCCCATCCTTATTAACAAATTCAACTAAGCACAGTGACAGGTAATATATTACTGATTTTAAGAGGTAGATTGGGGGAGGGCGTTTTTCAATTAAGTGATGTGCCAATAATAAATGAAATTGTGTTGATGTATGTGTTCCGAGAATTTATAAAATAGGAGGATCAAGCATGGTTGAGGGTTTTTCCATTGTGGAAAGTATAAATCTAAACATTGGTGACAGGTAAGTAGTAGATAATTAAAATTACTTTTATACCCCCCCCCAAAAAAGAAACATTTTAATAGCATGTGGCCTTTAAAAATATTGATCGTTATGTGATTACACAATAAACAAGACACAAAACGATGACAGTCAACATAGTATGATCATATTTCTCTTCTTTATTGTCATCATATTATCACACATTATGAGATTTAGGAAATCCTTCTTTTCAACATGTATTAAATTACATGACCTCTCTGACTAGATGTATTTATGAGAAATAATAAGTCTGCTTTAGTTTAGTTTAATTCAACTACATCCAATGACATTGTTGTCAGATGAATAACAATTAAAACAATTCCAGCTCATGGATTCATAATGTCTGCCCATCTGTCCATATGTTGGGTATCAGTACTCTATGCTGTATGGACTGATGATGTCTGCCCATCTGTCTATATGATGGGTATCAGTACCCTGTACTACATGGACTGATGATGTCTGCCCGTCTGTCTATATGATGGGTGTCAGTACTCTGTACTACATGGATTGATGATGTCTGCCCATCTGTCTATATGATGGGTGTCAGTACTCTGTGCTATTTGGATTGATGATGTCTGCCCATCTGTCAATATGATGGGTATCAGTACTCTGTACTACATGGATTGATGATGTCTGCCCATCTGTCTATATGATGGGTATCAGTACTCTGTACTACATGGATTGATGATGTCTCCCATCTGTCTATATGATGGGTATCAGTACTCTGTACTACATGGATTGATGATGTCTGCTCATCTGTCTATATGATGGGTGTCAGTACTCTGTACTAAATGGATTAATGATGTCTGCCAATCTATCTATATGGTTGGTATCCATACTCTGTACTACATGGATTGATGATGTCTGCCCATCTGTCTATATGATGGGTATCCGTACTCTGTACTACATGGATTAATGATGTCTGCCCATCTGTCTATATGATGGGTATCAGTACTCTGTACTACATGGATTAATGATGTCTGCCCATCTGTCTATATGATGCGTATCAGTACTCTGTACTACATGGATTGATGATGTCTGCCCATCTCCTTATATATGATGGGTATCAGTACTCTGTACTACATGGATTGATGATGTCTGCCCATCTGTCTATATGATGGGTATCAGTACTCTGTAATACATGGATTGATGATGTCTGCCCATCTGTCTATATGATGGGTATCAGTACTCTGTACTACATGGATTGATGATGTCTGCCCATCTGTCTATATGATTGGTATCAGTACTCTGTACTATTTGGATTGATGATGTCTGCCCATCTGTCTATATGATGGGTATCAGTACTCTGTACTACATGGATTGATGATGTCTGCCCATCTGTCTATATGATGGGTATCAGTACTCTGTACAACATGGATTAATGATGTCTGTCCATCTGTCTATATGATTGGTATCAGTACTCTGTACTATTTGAATTGATGATGTCTGCCCATCTGTCTATATGATGGGTATCAGTACTCTGTACTACATGGATTGATGATGTCTGCCAATCTGTCTATATGATGGGTATCAGTACTCTGTACTACATGGATTGATGATGTCTGCCCATCTGTCTATATGATTGGTATCAGTACTCTGTACAAAATGGATTAATGATGTCTGTCCATCTGTCTATATGATTGGTATCAGTACTCTGTACTATTTGAATTGATGATGTCTGCCCATCTGTCTATATGATGGGTATCAGTACTCTGTACTATTTGTATTGATGATGTCTGCCCATCTGTCTATATGATGGGTATCAGTACTCTGTACCATTTGGATTGATGATGTCGACCTATCTGTCTATATGATGGGTGTCAGTACTCTGTACTACATGGTTTAATGATGTCTGCCCATCTGTCTATATGATGGGTATCAGTACTCTGTATTACATGGATTAATGATGTCTGCCCATCTGTCTATATTATGGGTGTCAGTACTCTGTACTACATGGATTAATGATGTCTGCCCATCTGCCTATATGATTGGTGTCAGTACTCTGTACTACATGGATTAATGATGTCTGCCCATCTGTCCATATGATGGGTGTCAGTACTCTGTACTACATGGATTGATGATGTCTGCCCATCTGTCTATATGATGGGTATCAGTACTCTGTACTACATGGATTGATGATGTCTGCCCATCTGTCTATATGATGGGTATCAGTACTCTGTACTACATATATTGATGATGTCTGCCCATCTGTCTATATGATGGGTGTCAGTACTGTGTATTACATGGATTAATGATGTCTGCCCATCTGTCTATATGTTGGGTATCAGTACTCTTTACTATTTGGATTAATGATGTCTGCCCATCGGTCTATATGTTCGGTATCAGTACTCTGTACTATTTGGATTGATGATGTCTGCCCATCTGTCTATATGATGGATATCAATACTCTGTACTATATAGGTTAATGATATCTATCTGTCATTATTTTGGGTATCAATACTGTAATTAACGTTTGTGTTTATGTCCTTTTTCTTGACACTAATACCTGCAGAGTCTATTAAGTTATGATGAAATACATTATGTGTGCTACTACAGCTTTTAGAGAATAGTAGGTCAATGTGACTTATGTTTTATAGTCCAGTGATTTTGGTTTCCTTTGTGTTTTACATTTAGTTCATTTTTTTACCCAGCAGTAATGCTTATGGAGTCTTGGTATATAATTACCTTATGACGAGTACTTAATACGTCTGTAAGAAATAAATCACCGTGTCCCAATGTTTCTAGGTTCAATGAGATCTACTTGCCTTTGCACTGAGCTTAGATTTAGGTCATTTTAGCAGACAATATAACTCATAATTGTGTAAGTGTGTCTTGTGGAATACATTTATAATACCTTTTTCAGTTAAAGTTAAGTGACTGTAACCTGCAAGTCATGCACTATTTATCATAAAAGTCATGGCATCCGATAGTGTCATGAGGAATACTGCATTTTTCAGTAACAACAGGTCACTGTGACCAAATATTTCATGGTTTAATGATTGTCCATGACTTGATTTTTTTCTGCTGATTACACATTGCATGTATGTCATTTTTGCAGGTAGTTAGTGCTAACCAGCTGTGCTTATTCTTGTATGCACTTGAACCTGCACAATCTAACTTCAAATCACATAATTTGTAGCTTTATTGGTCATTGATCACAGTGCTTATGGGATGGCCCATTGTTTTTTTTATACATTAGCACAAGGTTGTCGTTGCTACTTCTCCTGAAGTGCTTTAATCATTAATATGAAATGTTACACACACATTCATCCCAAGGTCTACCGTAGTTGGTCCTAAAATGAAAATAGTGGTATTCATTCAACCAATATGGTGACAGTTGCAGCTCTCTTGAAATTCTTGCTCTTGCTGCTTGTCAATAGATGGTCCTATCAACATGCGTTTTTCACAAAAAGACTTTGATGTCAGATTGGTCCTAATTGCAAATGATGCTCTCTTCTGACCTCAGTGTAGCCACCATATATTTTGTTAACACTACGACTTCTGGATGGATGGTCAACATGGCATTTTCACCAAAAGGCGAATGAAGTCTAGTGGGTTTTAAATGAAACTTTTGTAAGTCTGACATTAAATATGGCTACTGTCCTGAAAATCTGGGTGTCATTATTCTTTCTAAACGGAAAGACATATGGACATGGAGTTTTCACCAAAAGACTTTTAGTGATGTCTACCTGGTTCTGATTCCAGATGGTACTGATCTGATATACAGTATATACGTTATAATGAAAATCTTGTTGTCATTACTTCTTCTAAATTGAAAGTCATATTAACTCGTGGTGCCACCAGAAGTCTTATAATTTCTAGTTTGTCCTAAAGAAAAATTGTACCAATCTAACATCCAATATTATTGATATTGTTGACATGGGATTTTCACTGAAATACTTTTTATACTATCTAGTTGGTTCTAAATAAAACTAGAGCCGATATTACTTCCAATATGGTCACCATGATGGCCATCTTGAAAATCTGGTCACTGCTACACCACCTGAATGGATATTGACATGGGCATATGTAATCCAAGAATATCAGATATGGTTCTAACACTCAGCAGTTAAAAAGAAGTAGTGGTCTTATAATGAATTCCATTTCAGACAGTACAGTGCCAATCTCTTCAAGTGACATATCTTTTTATAGGTTGAAAATTACTTCCTTGCTCCCTGCATGCTTATGGAAAAAACACCAAGAGAGGTTATCTTCCCTGAGCCACAGCCGGACATGGAGTGCTCTTCAGTCCTCTGTTACATCTTCATTGGAAAGTTTCTCCCGCCTCCGATCTTCCATCGCCTTCTTGCTACTTGTGTGTCTCACTGGCCCATTGCCAAGAAGAAGTCAGAAAATCTCATCTTCTGTGGCTGCTGTGTTTTTAAGCTTGATGTTCATCATAAATTGACATTGTTCTTCAAGGACTACATCATATTTGCACGGGTCACAAGAATAGGGACCACTGAGAAGACCCCATCTTCCAAACTATGTATTGAAGTTCGGGAGTTCATAACCATGACTCTCACTAATGTGATTGGACACTTGGGACAGAGCCTGCAGTTTGAACTGACAATACAGTGCCCAAAATCTGATGGATACAGTTTTGGCTCCATGATTCCCATTGCTGACCTTCAGGGGAATGTAGAAGTTCCCTGTGATTTTCATGAAGACAGTCACGCGATTAGGTCTCATGATGTACTGAAGTTCTGGTTTCAGGAGGAGGTAAGTAAGAGCAAATATGTTCTTTGGAGTTCCTGTTAGTTAAACACAGACAGACAATCAAGTCTTTTGAAGTGGAATCTGATGTTGTACCCTGATAATTAGAAGAATGTGTGTTTATTTGAAATCTCTTATGTCATTGTTTGAGATTTGTTTGCTATAAGAATTATGCCAATAGATTTGAATTGTATTATGCTTGTGGAGAAGACATACCTTATGTTACACTAAAGTTTCTATACTCTGGAAACATACAGAATAAAGGCTTCTGAAATTAAAACATGGAGAGATACATGTCATTCATCCTAGAGTAAGAATGACTGCAACTCCTACAGGTCAGATGTGCAGAAATTTCTCATGGATAATGTTTCATGGATCTTGTAGACTAAAATGTGTTGATGAAAACTCTGGTTTCTGATAGAATTGAAGCTTATGAATACATAAAATTTAGTCATGAAATTAATGTATAGGGATTATATTTATGTAAATCCAGTTTTCTGATAGAAGTTAAGCTCAGTGGAATCACAAAATGTAGTACTGAAAGTAATGTATAGGGATTTTATTTAAGTAAGTTCGTAAATCCTACTATAATATTTTCCTTGATTAAGCTGCTTATTAAAGCCACTAGTGATGGGAAGCAGTTGAAAGTAAGACCAGTGAATGGCTGATCCTAACCAATAAATATTGTATATTTGTGCGTATAAGCCAAATAATTTAGGAAATAATAAAACCCTGGAAGAAGTGGGATGTGATTATCTGCAGGTCAAGGTCTAAACTTGAAAATAAAAGGTTTTTATGTTGACTATGGCTGTAAATCTTGGGACACTAATAATTAATACATTCTTTGTGTCCAAAGACTTATATGCATTTAAAAAAGCCCACAACATTTTCGGTGTTGATACGTTCGTAGACATGAAAAATGTAAAGACAACCTTCAACTCTTTCATTAACCATTTCAGTAAACTGCTATGAGCTACTGGGATTGTTTTTGTTGTTGTATTATTTTGTATGTGCATATATTCTGATATTTTCATAATGAAATTAAATAAAAGTAAATAAGACTTCATTATTTACGGGCCGCAAATCGTTACTTAAATCCTTATTTATTACCCAAAATATTAAATGCAGATTTTCATTTATTCATTATTTCTACCAAATTGCATTCTTCCAGATCACATTTCAGCTAAATATACATATCTGTTTCATTTACATTCTTTCATGTGCTCATGATTTACTCTTTTTCAATGATATTAACGATCCTACAAATTGGGGTTACTCTTTGTGAAAAGGTACGTTTAATTGTACAAGGCACATAATCAGCATATATTCACATAACTGTCACATGTTCATGAAAAATGATAATAATAAAGGCCAAAATTCTTAAGTTGACTAAGATCATCATCAGTCAGTGTTAGTTTTGTGTTTTTGCTGAACAAAATCATAAGTTTCTACACATGGGAAAGCTGGTTCTGTTGGTGTCTCTTATAAATATAATTGGCAAATTTCTCTTTTGTTTTCCAACAGTAATCCAGGCCAGTTAATTTTTAAACCCTGAAACTGGGTTTAAAGAGAACTCATCTGGTGGCTATACAATCAGTTTGATGTGTAATTGCTTTTACTCCATAATAATAGCACAATTAGCTGTGAAACCTGGTTTTAGTTTGCTTATATTAAAGCAAACTGTAACTCAGTTTTTACAGGATTACAATAAATTTCGAAGCATTATTTTGAAACTTCAGTATTGTATTTTAGTTTAGTACAGTGTTGCATATGATTTGAATCCAAGATTTATACTTCATTTAGCGCATGTTCAAAACTTTAATATTGTGCCATTATGTAAACATGTTCATCATCCTAAATGTGGACCAAACCTATTATTGCTCGTCGTCGTCATATTGGGACCACATTTTAATGAGCATGGTATTTACAACTTCAAGGCAAAATCAAAAGGTAATTACTGGGGTATTAATACAAGATTCTAATGCAGTAATGCATAAACAAACATTAACTTTAGTCAAATGGGAGAGGTACTTTTTACAGCAACCCACGGATGCTGAATTCTTGTCATCGTCTGATCAAATTATACACTAATCTGAATTACGCAGAATAAATAAGAAAGCAGAAACTTTTTATTAACTTAAAACATTTCCGTGTAATAATCATAGGTGCCAACCCTAAGAGAGATATACACGTAATGTTTGCTAATATAAGTTTGCCTAAACAAATACACGTAGAACTTACCACGTGCATCCTATGATGTTGTCTCAGACTTGTAGGTCAGCTTATGAGCTGGTCATGCAGTTTTTAATGTTTCACCTCTCGGTTTGGGGCTTGGTTTTTACGTGAATAAGCTTATACATGAGTGTATACGGTACATATTTTTGCTTTCAAATTCTCAATATTGACTGGAACATACGTCCTTCAAGCACACAAGTGATGCCAATGCACATGCCTATAAAGTAATGTTATGTGTAATCCAAAAAGGATCACCACTGAGGTTTTATTCCTTTGTCAATCTAGTCCGCACCTACTATAGAATTAATTGATTAAAATGTTACAATCATCACATGTCATCAGTCTTAGAAAAGTATGACAGATTCATTACACCATAATCTTAACCTTAGGAAGTTCATTCTGCAAAGATTATATCACTTTCATACAAATATCAGGGACTGGTAATTCTTGGTCAAATTTAATTGAGGTCTAACATGTTAAACATGGTGATACGCAAATAGTAATAAATAATGAACTTTAAAATGTTTATTTTCTTTACTTTTCAGGAACATTATGATGATGGATGTAAGTATATATTCAACTCATGATAAATTTTAAACATTAAAAACTGTGATACCCCCTTTCACAATGATCGTTCTCTTGATATATGTTAAACTCAACCTGATATTTTTATTCTTTTTCTCTTTTCTTTTTAACTTATCCAGAGCTAGGAAACTCCAATGCCTAGGGACCTCCGAATCTAAATTAGGCCCCTGTCATATTCTAAGTGATTTGGCAATCAGGCTTGTCTAATATAAAGTGTTATCTAATTTGCCTGAAATAAATTTTGAGTCTGCCAAAGTCATCCTTCATTTTCATTTTGAAGTTTGCAAAAGACACTGGTAACTTGTTAATATTCAGCTCCCTTCTTGGGTTCAGTGTGCAAGTCCTTCCACATAATAAAGATCAGCTGCTTAAGTGTATCAAAAGCAATACACTTTGTGCATGCAGAGCAAAGCATATGACTAATGAACAGTGAACAATACTATTTCTGTTCTCTGTATTTCTTTGGTTACTTATATATAGAGTCTACTTGAACAGGGTGAATTATAGTAAGCTGTCCCTTGCTGATACTGACTTTTTATACACTGCTGTTTAAATGTATAAAGCTAAACCTATGAGATTCCCTTGCTTACACAGACTTGGTAATATACTGCTGGTTAAATATACCAAGCAGTACCCACGAGATTGACATTTTAGCTATGTGAGGGGATTAGCGACTTATAAAATACCCATACAGTGTGTGTCAATTGAAAGGAACCTAGATTATTACATTATATTTTAATCCATTTAGTTCAGAGAGTTGGTAGCTGTTGATTCTATTTGCTGTAATTATGACAAATCTTCAGTGCAATCATTGCAACTAATTATGAAACTTGAAGCTTCATATTTTACTGATATTAAAAAAAACATCAATGCCACTCTGACTTCATGAACATTTTCAACTTTGGTTGAGAAGCATAGAGATTTTCACAACATTCAGCAAACACAACTGCTCCAAGTCCTACAAGGATCTTTTTAATTCCATGGGCCAGACCCAACGTCAGAATTGATAGGAAAATTCCTATATATGTTTGAAGGTACAGAAAATAAGCATTTAACAGCCAGGTAAGCAATCTCAGATCCACTTGGTTCCTATGTTTGTCTACAGTAGGGGTTCCTATTTTAGCTTTTTTATATTTTGCAGCTTATCTCTGTCAAATTCATTGGCTAGCTGATGAAGCACAACCCTACTGCTTGCACACTGATTGAAGTAGCTTTGAGTAACATGGAAAAAACTGGCATCATTGAAGGAAAACAATTTTATGCTGCTTATTGTACCAACTTTATTATTCTGTAGAGAATAAATAACTTTCGTGATAACTGATATTACTAGTAATCTTTTCTTTTGAAAAGGGTTGGCATTCTCTTATGGCTTCAATAACTTTTGAAAGGGGATGACGCTATCTTATGGCTTCCATGATATTTGAAAAGGGATGGTGATGTCTTATGGCTTCCACAACTTTTGAGAGGAGATGGCAATGTCACATGGCTTCCATAACTTTTAAAAGGGGATGGCAATGTCTTATGGCATCCAAAAAGTTTGAAAGGGGATGGCAGGTCTTACGGCTTCCATAATGTTTGAAAGAAAAGGCAATGCCTTATGGTTTCCATAACTTTTGAAAGGGTATGGCAGTGTCTTATGGCTTCCATAACTTTGAGAGGGGATGACACTGTCTCATGGCTTCCGTAACATTTGAAATGGTATGATGCTGTCTTATGGCTTCCATTACATTTACAGCGTGCAAAGAAAAATCTATTTTAAAATACAAACTGATTAAACCTATGGGACAGATTTAGGGAAGTGATAATGGAGTTAATGTGCAGAAAGGAAAAAGTGTTGGATTCTTCCTCAAACATAGTCCCAATGGCTATATTTGCACATCATTAAGTTCTTTGTATGTCATTATTCGGTAAGGGTATTCCTAAGAGAAAGGTGAAGCTATTAGAAGGTATATTTGTAAGGTACCTGTATATAATCAAAGTTTAGGTGGCAATGCATTAGGGAAGAGCTGCAAACTCAATCCTTTAAAACTAGTTTTTAACTCACTTCGCCATAAGTTTATGACAGCTTATAATATGGCTGTGTCGGCCATGCAATAGTTGATGGACGACATATGGCAGATGGTAGACATCAACTATTGCTGTCGTACAGCATGCGTCGTGCAGCATCTGTCATCTTTCATGTGTTATTGACCAACATTTGCTGTTTTCTGGCATAAATCAGGCCTCATTTGTCATCTGCCATGTGTCATCCATTAACAATTGCTGTTTTATGGCATATATCAGACCTTATACGTCATCCACCATATGTTAACCATCAACAATCACTGTTTTCAACTTCTCCAAATTCACTGGAGTACGTTTAATGTTAGTAATACCATACCTGTTGCGGTTGCAGAGCTGATACGTTTTCAGGAGGAAAATGTTATGACCATATCTCAAAAATTGTGTTCCATTCAGGTCAACAGGTTGAGTCCAGAACACTGGATCACTATGGACAGCCCACACATATTGCCCATGTGTACTGCCATTTTCATTCTTTTCTCAGTTGATCTGTTTTAATGCCCAACATTGCTTGCATCAAACAGATTTAACCGTTGCTTCGTTGGTCAACAAGTGAATTTGCTATTGATTATTCTTCTTTATCCTTAGGGTTATAACCTGATTGACTTTTTTTTACTTTTTATTAGCAATTGTGACCTGTTTTGTTTTCTTTCTAATTTAGAAGTCCATAGCTTTTACAATCTCAGTTGACTTGTTTATAGCTCATTTTCTGTTTAGGGTTTAACATTGTTTCGTTTTAGCATTTAGTCTTATAGAAACGTTCAAGTTAGGTGACTTCAAGCTGAATTTGTTATATTAGCATAGACTTAGTCCACACATTACCTTGTGTATATTGTTAGTTGCTGAAACGTTTTTTCTTATAAAAACAATCTTTTCAGCTCCCTTTGAAAAGACAGTGTCTGATATATGCATATACTAAGGAATTTCTCGTTTTTACCATTTTTAGCTGCCGCTATCCTCGTGTCACCATCACCAACTGGTGACACTGACAGGTTCATGCGTCTCACATATCTGTTGGTTGATATTGGATCCAGGGTTTTAAGACGATTATTAAGCCATCACACAGTCACTCCAAACTGCGCTCTGGACCAGTATCTTGCCAAAAGCAGGAGCACCATCAACAGTCTTCTAAAACGAAAGGTGTTACACCAGTCCCAGATGGACATCCTGTTCGCACCAAATGGAGACAACACAAACCTAGAAGACTATGATGTGACTCTTCTTTCTGCCCTATTTAATAACATTGTACCTTCACTGAGTCAGCAGGAAGCAGGCATGATAAAATGTTTAAGAGAAGACAGGAACAAACTGTACGGCCATGCTAAGTCATGCAAGATAAATGCCATTGAGTATCAGACCTGCTGGCAGAACATCAGCTTGACTTTGATAACCCTCAGTCAGCAATGTGGAGACCCAAAGTTTGAGAATAAGATATCACAGGAAATTCAACAAACCCAGGTTTCAGCAATCCCTACTGGATCCTACCTGGATATCCTCAAGACTTGGTTCAACATGATAGAAACAATGGAAGGAACATTACAGACAGTTAAGGGATCATTAGAAACAGCTGAAGGGGCACTACAGGCTTTGAGTTCTAGGGTGAAAGCTCTTGAATCAAAGAAAACAGATGAGGAAAGTGGGGACAAATAATCAAAACAAAATCTGCCTGTATAAGAAAACAATAAAAGGGAGCAAAAAACATTGTTATATTGACCCTAGACAGATTTAAAGCTACTTGCAACCAGAAGTTATGGAATATGGAAGGAAAATGCAGTGTTAGGAAATATGGTGCCATACAATTTCCAGCAAGGTCTGTATTATAATGCAGAAATCATACCTCGGTTTTGTAGACATCAGCATTGTGAACAAAATTCTTTAGATAGTGTCATGACTGTGATTTTAAGACTGAAGATTCAGCGATGCCTACTGGTTTCTACCTCAGTAAAATAAAAACTTCGTTGAGAGAGAAAATGGTTGAAGACTCATCACAGTCTTGACATCAAGACTAAACTTGATGTCAGCAGGTATGAGTGGGACATAAATATGTATGCAGTCGTGCTGAAGGATTAATTTAAATGTGATAAGACATAAATCCAAATGAACTTAAAGGATCAATCTCCCAATAGGTATAATAAACAGTAATGCTCTTGAATTATTAGTACATTACAGAAAAATGAACCAGAGTCTATACTTGCTTGAAACAATCATCTCAGCAGAATTGATTTTGATTCCTAAAATATATGCCACTGAATTGAAAAATCAATCTCAGAGTAATAAGTCATGAACATTTCTGCCTTTCAACTGAAGAAATCATCTCAAGTAAGTGAGTCATAAACATTACATGAGCTTACCATCAATTCAAGGAAAAGCTTCAGAACAAGTTGTAAATGTGTACTTCGAAGAAACTAACAGTTTTGGGAAAGTGAGCAGCAGACTTACCAAAGCTTGACATTAAGGAACATTCTAAAATCAATTATACAAGATGAAATAGGAACACCAAACGGAGTGGTAAACATGCATGTGCTTGAATGAAAGGAACTCTCATTCAGGTTGTTACAAACAGTCTGACCTGAAATCTGGACGTATTCCAGTATACTTGAGAAACTGATTTAAGTCTTGTACTATGTTAATCACCTTTTGGAACACCTCATTTGATACACAACCTGAACAGTATATTTCTCTGACTACTCATTAAACTGATTTAAGTCTTGTACTGTGTGAATCTCCTATCAGAGGACTATTCATGTGAAGTACAACCTTAACATTGTATGTCATGGACCACTGACTAAAGTGTTAGATTGTTTATTTGTGCCAGCTGGTTGCCCATACACATGAAAACTTAACCTGATGAGTTTCAGAGTCAAGAGACAGTAAATTAAGGTAGAAATTCTTGAACATATGCATGCAATATATAAAGAATAATATTAAACTTTACTATCAGTTTACATGCATAAGAAAGTGCATAGTTATTCATACTTTATTGTAAATTTAAAAATGTTCACTCACTTAAATATTTATGTGCTTTGTACATTTTTATCAATGTTTGTTTGCATCATTTTTCCTTAGTTTCATTTAAAAAATGAATTCCTCCCAAATAATCATGTAGTATATTTTAAAAAGTATTAGAGCATGAGACATCATTATGAGATAGAATTGTGCCTCTGGAATGAACAGCTTCAGAGTAGCGGATATTTATTTAGCTGATTTCTAGTCATAATATTTTCATATATTGAAATATTTGGCTAGTAATCAATTATATTGCAATAATTTTAGCTGTACTAGTAAGTCCAGAAGAGCTTACATGATGTCCTTCGTCCTTAGATGAGATTACTCAGAGTCTGACAAAGTCTGGGCAAGAAGATTATTGTGGCAGAGAGAAGCATGCAGTACTCATGTAATGGCCTGTACACCAGTTCTTAGCGTATACACTTTTTCATATGTGGGGAATATAAATGGTGTACTCGTGGAATGGCTTCTATACCCGTTGTTAGCAAAGACACTTTTTCAACTATGGGTAATGTTAATGATGTACTTATGGAATGGTCTCTACACCAGCTTTTACCAAGCAAGACACTTTCTCCTTCAAATATGTTCCCCAATCACATAACCTTAGGAATATTAGCTTACTACCTCGCTAATCCAGCTCTGCTAAAAGTATAAATCATCTTTTCCTGTCACTATCAATAGACAAAGGGCAGTAACTTTTGCCCATTACCTACTCTTGGCACCGCCATGTGTCGGTAGGTTTTAGCTTCGCTGTGGTACAGACCACAAATCAACAATTCATCCTCAGACAATCTAGTCATTTTTGTGTTCCTATTGGCCCATCCAACATTTTTTTTTGTTTGGATTTATTGTGAGAAAGTATCGATCTACTGCAGGTCATATGTCTTATTTTACAATTTCTGACAATTTTTGAATAATTTTGTCACCTTTCGGGACTTCGTCTTTTAAGACCACCATCCCACCCTACTATCGTTGACAATGTCAATATGAATTTGACTTTGTTCGCTTATTCGTTTCTTTACGGAGCTTCTTATTTGCGAAATTCTGTAATGATGCATGATATTTATGCTATGTTTATTCGTATTTCACGCTGTTGTGATAGAATTGTGGTTAATTATTAACAAAGCATGCATAAGTTCATAATAGGGATGTATGTTTTGATACGACATTTTAACTGCTGTTAGGTACGACAGCGTTTTAGCGACGTAGTAATTTCAATACTAGTTTCCGCTTTAATTTGTGTTTTCTTTTTGTCATCTCAGCAGAATGGCAATTTAAATGATTTATATGCAGCTTCAGAGCATGGAAGTCTACCATGACTCTTGTTTATACTATGTATACACCGTTTATGATATGCAGCAATCTAATACGTAGCCAGTAGACGTCTCAGCTTCCATTTTAGCTAATTAGTCATATACTTATTTGCCAGTTTATGCCTTTAGCTAGTTAGTCACATACCAGTTTGATAATCTATGCTTTGTTATCTCTCTATGTGCCATTTCAGGAGAAATGTTTACTATACTCATGAAATGCACGTTCAAAGCAATGGTCCTTTCGGCACTGAAGACAAGCAATGACGGAATAAATCAAAGAAGAGTTCGTTGTTGGCGATACCGATTCATTGGGGACTTTTCCCCAATTTTAGGAAGATTATGAGGTGTAAGTCCCCCCACAGGTCCGAGCATGGACTTTGGGCCTGTAAGTCCGGTGCATGGGGTTCATGCTGGATCTGTTAAATCCAACTCTCAATTCTGCCGTACCGAACTGGCCGTCCAGCCTTCACCAGCTGTCCCGACTTCGCCAACCATCCAGCCGACACTGGCAGTCCAGTCAACACTCGCAGTTCAGCCGTCCCAGCATTGGGATCTTTCCGTTTAAAGGGTATAGCGAAATAGTTCATTCGGGGATCTTAGTGATCTTATCTTAGTCGGCATCTTATCATTACTATACCGGATAATTACTATGAGAAATATATTCGTTCAGCCAGGTGGTGACGGTACCAGCAATTGCCGAACCGTGTTTTATATCGCCTGCATCCGGGCCGACCACACGCCGTTCATGCTGAATCCTTTGGATTTAATGCATATTTAAACCGCACCGTTGCTTGCCGTGCAGCTATTCCAATATGGGGACCTGCGGCAGATACCGGTAATATCCGGACCATTCGCCTAGTAAACGTGTCGGACTTCCATTTGTTCACTTCTTGTCCACAAGGGAGAGCTATTGACGTTTTCGTAGAGATGGAATTGAGTCTTCATACCACCGGGTATGTCTTCTCTACCGCTGCAAGTAGATCCAGTTGGGCTTCGACGCAATATGAGCGCGACGGAACTCGTTCAAATCCATAAACCTTCACATCGTACTCAGATCAGACCATGGAACGGACTGAAGTTTAGCTTTCAAGCCGCCGTCGAGGACATTTTTAGAGTGTTGGATACTTTTTAATACCCTCCACCCCTAACGCTGCTCTAAAGAATCGGTAGATCTCCATGAGGAGGAAGAGACGGGCTTCAGGCGACAGATGCCTTCAGTACTGATCTCTCGGCACTTGTCGCTAATGAAGAAAAGGCGGTTGGGCTTTTCAAAAGGCCACAGTCCCCAGGGCTTTACTCAAGGCTGTTTCTTTTTCGGAAATCAGTCAGCAAGCTGAGTACCACCATAGACTGGAGTCGCTTTAACCAGTTCAAGGTGGAGACGACGAGTTCAATCCGCCTCTCCGTTCGCTTCGGACGAGTATGTCTTCATTCTCGATCTGACCGACGCATATCTTTCACATCACTATCCAGCCCGTGTCAAGAACATTTTCGCCGTTCTTTTTGTTTTGATTTTGCTTACAGAGACAGAGTTTATCAGTTCTCCGTTATTCCTTTTGGCCCCTGGGCATTTACTCAGGTTATGGATTTTCTCTTCTTTCTATTTTAGATCATCTATGTCTTTTAGTGGACTGGGAAAGTCAGACCTCCGTCTATCCGTCTAGTTCTTAGCAAACGGAATCGGGTGTGGCTTCCTTGTGTTCGCGTTACTAGAATCGTCGAACTAGTAAAGTCCGTTTCCGATAAGAATTGGATTTCAGCAAGAGAGTTCTTTCAACTCCTCAGTTTATTCAGTGCATCAGCGGACTTGGTCCCATATGGTCTTCTTTTCTATGCGGTCCTCACCAGCACAATGTAACCCTTTTCAAGTCTCCTCGATCAAACAATTATGATCATGCCCGGAATTCGAATATTCCTGCGTCAGTAGGGTAACCGGGATCCGTTGATCAAATCCCACTGGAGAAGCCTCGAGCGGAAATAACGGTAGGTACTCACGCCAGTGCACACGGTAG
The DNA here is from genome assembly GCA_016617855.1 of Megalonaias nervosa. Taxonomy (NCBI): domain Eukaryota; kingdom Metazoa; phylum Mollusca; class Bivalvia; order Unionida; family Unionidae; genus Megalonaias; species Megalonaias nervosa. Next base: position 96,604 of record JAECUM010001127.1, read on the forward strand.
GGGTGCCCACCTGTTGCCGACATTCATTACCATCAGCGACACGTGGGGACGGCCTTTGCACATCAACATCCTAGAAATGAAGGCTGTCATCAACGCCTTTCATTTCTGAAAAGATCGACTCTGAGGATAAAACGGTCCTCATTAGGTCCGACAACTCTGTGGTAGTGACATATCACCTGAAGCAGGGAGGCACCAAATCACCCGACCTGTTCAGATTGGGCAGTTTCAATGTTGGTGCATTAAACTCCATATCAACATACAAATCAGACACATTTCCGGCAGACTTAGTGTCTTGGCCGAGATGCAATCCAGAAGTGGCCAATTCCTTCACACAGAATGGTCTCTTCGTCAATCTTTACTTGCATTTGCGAACGTTGGGTGCGTCGGATGATCGATCTTTTGGCGACGGGGTGCAATCACAAACTACCCACCTTCGTCTCTCCAGTTCCACATCCAAAATCTTGTGCCGTGGATGCGATGTCAATTATTTGGGAGGGTTTTGGGTATTTGCCTCCCCTCCCACGATACTGAGTCCGAAAATAAACCAGAAATTATGGGGTCAGAATGGCAAGATGATTCTGATAGCCCCTTTCAGATTGGACTAGTCCTGGCTCACCGATCTACTCGTTTTAGCGATAGATATGTCCAGGAAGAATCCGGCCGACCTGAATCTTCTCTAGCATCCACGGGCACGGGTGGTCTTTCCTTGCACCTTTAGTCCTCTTTTTCTACATGCTCGACTGTTACCAGGGCAGGCTTGCGAGACAAATAGTTCAAACATTCGATTGTGGAGAGAATCTCGAGAGCAAGAAGACCCTCAACTCTGAAGGATTATGAGGGACTGTGGCGTGCTTTCAGGGACTAGTGCCATACCAACATCATCGTCCCTCTGTGTGCCTCAGTTTCTCAACTGGCTGACTTTTTCCTCTGGATCTTTGAGAAGAAATAGTTGGTCCTAATCTGTATCAAAGGCTTCCAAACCATGATATTGGACACATTCCGGCATCATGGCAGACCTGTTTTCGGCGGGATATAGACCTATCAGATTTTGTAGACCAGTTTGGTTGCCATCTGTCAGTACTCAAAGAGTCGTCACTCTTTCGGTCTCTTCCATAGGTCGAGAACAGCAGATGTCCAGGACCCTGTTCACGGTATCAAGCACTAACATGAAGCGCACAGATACAAGTCTTGGCACGCGCAAACCCCTCTACTTTTCCGTGTCAACTGGAACACTGCATATCACGCTTCAAGCCCTTTCTTCGCGGATCAAGTGTATTGTACGTTTTGCGTACTCTGACGTCTCACCAGATCAGAGTCTCATCACGTAGATTACATGTTTTGACCAATCTCTGCCAGCCTCGTGTTCGAACGCAACGTTCCAACCCGAGATATAATAGAAGCTGTTGGCTGCCAGGCAGAGTCAACTTTCTCGAGTCAACATCTCAGAGATTTGACGTCGCAGAGGTAACCTTGAGTCTGTAAGTCTAGTGGAGGTAGCACAGGCAGCGACCAGACCCATCTGGATCAATCAACACAGCCTGTTAGCTTTTCCGGATTCGCTTGTGAAATGTTTTAGGTAAGAAGATTTTAACAATCATGTTAACCGTATGTTAGTTTCATAGATCAAGTAACCCGGACTATGTTGATTACGTAATTAGGAGAAGAGGTTATCGTTCTCATGGGGGAATTCAGCTATTCTTCCCTTGATGGATGCCCGAGGTAGATTTCGGATGTTCTGCATCCCCTCTCTTTATTACTTATTCTCCTAATGTAATATGATTGGACAATATATTAGAAGGAGAAAGCACATTTAATTTTAGTAAATTATGTAATACTTACCCAATCAAATTTCTTATAAACCCTCCCAACCACCCCACCATACGAGCATCCTTGTTAGTTAGTATGTTGCTCAGCTAAAAACTAACGACACCTGGCGGTGCCACGCGGAGGTAGTGGACAAGAGTTATTGCCCTTGGTCTAGTGATATTGACAGAAAAAGACGATTTTCGACTTTTAGTAGGACTGGATTCCTCAGGTAGCAGGCTAATATTCCAAACGTAATGTGACTGGGTAAGTATTCTCGGAGAAAAATAATTTAGTTTAAAATTTGCATTTTCATCTGCGGATAATGTCAATGGTGTACTCATGGAAAGGTCTCTATACCAGTTTTTACGAAGCAAGACACTTTTTCAACTATGGATAATGCTGATTATTTTTGATTCAATATAGGTTGCTCGATTTTGGTTTTGGAGAAATTGTTTCCACGATTTTTTTTGATCTTATATTTTTATCTTTTATGTCTAGAAAATTAAATTTGATCGTTTATCAATAATAAGATATACAGCTTAGTGATTTCTCCATTTTAAAAGAATCCGAGATCCACCCAACCTGCCAAAAGTTCAGTCACTGGTCCATAATACTGCAATGTCTTTTATTGCTGTTATAAAATGATTGTACTGTTTTTGGTTGCATATTTATCAGCATAACATTTGTATTTTATTGTTTAAATTATCAAATGTAAAATAGTTTTTATATTTACTACAGTTTCCCCCTCCTACCTCTTTCTCTCTCTCTATCTCTCTCACACACACTCAAATACAAAGATGGTAGAGAGGGATTCCATGTTACCAACGGGAAGCAGACAGAAAATAAATATTGTTACAGGTGACCGACAGGAAGGAATTGTAAGTTTGGCTGGTCCAGATCTACCCGAATTTAGCACTTGTTTGTTACATGATATGATTCAAGAGTGTACTAAACACTCCAGCTTAGTTCGGTATTCCAACGAGAAAAATGGTTCCTTCCATTATCCTCACATGATTGAAATACCAGTCAATTTTTTCTGCTGGCATACCGATCTAAGATATTTTCTCTGGTATATTCTCAAATTTGACCAAGTGTTCAAAGCAGAAAAGTGATATATTCCGTGTTACGAATCGGATCGTTTAAAGTAACATAAAGAAAAGAGCGAAGACAACAAGCTTTATAAGTTTTAACAAAAATAATTTATTTCCCTAGAAAACACGGCGAAAAGGTGAAAATATGAAATAGGACTTACGATTTGCGAAGAAAAATCCAAACATTTGTCCTAGAATTGTGAAAAACATACAAGTCCTATCAATAAACAGTTTTAACTGAAGCTAGTCTGAATCTCAATTCCGTTCCAAGATGGTGGATGATGATGTCAGACGAAGTTTTTACACAAATGTCCAGAATTTTCACTTTGAATCACAATTTGTACTGTTCTGTTCCAATTTAGAATTAATTTTACTAAATGTCTTTGTCCAAAGCCAGTTGTGTTTAGTTCTCCAGGGAAAATAATTATTGTTTAAAAAGTAGATGAACTATAGCTGTCATAACAATACACATCTCGCTCTACAGACGTACAAATAAACAACTCTTTCCAGCACCAGAAAAAGAATACCCTCTTCTCAAGTTATATGAACGACTCTACAAAGGTGTTAAAATATGACTCTGACTGACTATTTCACAGATACCTGAGTATTTAAACTGAACGAAAACGTCATTTCATGCACACGCACGAAGAACGCATGGTGATTTCAAAATCTCACCATCGCAGTACAAAGTGTAAATAATATAATTAGAAATGACCTTGGCCACAACCAATCACTTTTGCCGACTGTTTACTTAAATCGACAAACCATGGCATGCAAAATCGTGTTCATGCGAGTCATATTTACGTTCTAAATAAACGCGATGTTTCTTTCAAAATGTCAGACCCTGCGAACATAATCATCATCACAATAATACTTATATATAATGATACAAAAATGAAATAGAAAGAATTCAAATGTTAACACACGAGTATTTAAATTACATGGTCGTAACATCCGGTAGACTAGTTTATGTGAAACGTAAGTTCCTTTCCTGTCAGAATCCTTCCTTGGTATTGTTACGAATATGCAATTTAATTACATGTGTTAATTTTAAATTCTTTTTTATTTTATTTTTGTATCATTACATTTTATTGTAATGGTTATTTTCACGGGATCTGATATATTTGAAAGAGATATTATGTTTATATAAAACGTAGTATGACTCGCATAAGCACGATTTTGGCATGCCTAGGTTTGTCGATTAGAGTAAACACTACGCGAAAACGATTGGTTATTGTCAAGGTCATTTTTCTGGCCCACGTGAAATTGCATTGTTTATTGCGAAATAGCCACGCGTTCCATCATGCGCGCCTGAAATGACGTCTTAGTTCAGTTTTAAAAAATATTCAGATCCCCGTGAAATATTCAGTCATACAATATATCTTCAAGAAGAAGGATATATTTCTATTTGGTGCCGTAAAGAGTTGTATTTTTACATCTTTGGAGCTCGAGATGCTTTATCATAGATGACAGCTTGTTCTGAAGTTCATCTATTTTTTTAGAATATAATAATTTATTCCATGGAGAACTATACAAGTGACAAAGACATTCGATGGAAATTTAATCAAAATTGAAACATTACAAGTTGTGGTTCAAATTGGAAATCTTGACATTCGTATAAAGAATTCACCTGACGTCATCATCCTCCATCTTGGAACGTCATCAAGATTCGCACCTGGATTCAGTTAAAATTATTTAGTGATAGGACTTGTATCTTTTCGGTACTAGGATAAATGTTTGGATTGTCTTCACAAACTGTAAGTCCTATTTTCTATTTTCACCTTTTCACCGTGTTTTCTAGGGAAATTAATTATTTTTGTTAAAACTTACAAAGCTTGTTGGTTTCACTCTTTTCTTTTGTTACTTTTGAACGAGTCTAGACGTAACAGTATATCCATCCATCCATCCACCCACCCATCCTTCCTTCCTTCCTTCCTTCCTTCCTTCCTTATTATTTATATCAGATGGATCTACATAACGAAGGGAATCAAGAAAACTAAAACAGTAGACATATTACTGGAAATGTATTTCTTCATTGAGCACTTCCCCTCATTCCTCCACTGATATTGACGTCATAACTGTGTTTTACCAATTATAAGTCATCATTTTATCATTTTTAAAGAATACAGGGTATTTATCCCTAAAGCCCCTGCATATTCTTTGGTCAATATATTTATCAAGTGGTGCTAGATTTTTCCTCTGGAGGTATTTTTGTAATATTTGACTTATTTATTTCCATGCTTTTTTTAAATTTATGATAGATTAGTTAATTTTATATTGAATGCCCAGCATTGCCGCATTAAGGCCTTGCAGGACCCTCAACAATGAAAAAATTTTGGTGTCCCCCTCCACATACAAATTGTGAAACTCAAAAGACAATATTAAAAGCTAAAAGGGTGAGAAAGTACAAGTCTTGTCATTATTCCAAATCAAAATACTCAAGCATGCAGATTGAAACGGTCATATATATATATATATATATATATATATATATATATATATATATATATAAAATTCAAAGTTATCATAAACACTTGATTTCAATTGTTGCTGGTGCCCGTGTGTAGCTTTTGCCATAAGCAGGTGATTAGTGTGCATATATATATATATATATATATATATAATTTCTGTTTCTAAAATGACTAACCAGTTTATTGTACTTTTTTGTTGGCTATTTATCATAATAACAGTTATTTTGCTGTTCAAATCATCAAACGTTAGAGTTTCTTATATTTAGTGCAAGTCCCCAGTGTCTCTCTGTATTTCACACACACACACATTCTTGTAAAACCTACAAAACGGAGACATATGATTTTTACTATCAAGACAGGGACATTTTTATTTTAACAAATTATGATCGATAAAGATCTATTTTACCATGCATTTGATATATACATGCCATTTTTAATTGATTTGTGGTTGAAATTCAAGAAACACTGCATGAGAATCTTTACCATCAGAACGGGGACACTCACGTTTACACAGTGTTAGAAATTATACAATCAAATAGGGGACATTCAATAAGTATGTATTTTTATTCTAAATAGAAATCAATTCACTCTCAAATCTGCAGTAATCTCACCTCATTCACATAGTTTCCATCCATATTAACAAAGTAAATTAAAATTTTCATGTTGAATTTTATATAATGTTTGTTGCATATATAAGTAAAATGTACATCCAGGAGTTTGAAGAAGTTGAATTGTCAGAGTTGAGTTGTGTCAAAATACAGAGAATGTGTCCTTTTTTATAAATAGAAATAATCAAAGATCTGCATGCCAATCTTCAGTTAAAATAATTTTATTGGCAAGACTCCGGTTTAAAATTTAAAATGTCCCACAAAATAATACATTTTAAACCTTGGTGTACAAAAATTTGCCGCTTTAGTGCAATCCCCTTCATTAATAAGCCAGTGCATGATAAGACCTCTTCGATATGAAACACACCAAAAATGTATTTTGTATGATGGCATGGTTTAGTTTTAGTGAGCTCAGGTCAGAGCCGCGTAAGTGTCCCTGTAGCCAAATAGTCCCTATTAAAATCTAATTGTGTGGATTGACTGTGTGACTCCATGTGCAGTATTCATGATAGAGACTGGTAAATCGTACAATGGAATGATTGAGAAGCGACTGTCCCGTTATCTGGAGACGAATTTTATTCTTACTATGATGGTAAATATGGCGTAGAGTTACAGGGGAAATGAGGCTTAAAATCATTATTTGATTGTCTTAAGGTAGCGTAGGAGAAATAATTCCCGGTACTTGGTGTTTGAGTTGTGATTTGTATGTTATTGTAGTTAAGTACCGGCGCTACGTTACTGAAATGTATTAAGGAGAAACAATGCATTTGTGAGGTAGGCAGGCGATTGTGAAGTTGTGATGTAAATGTGTGGTTGTGATATTGGTGGTCATGCATTAATTAGAGGAAAATTATTATAGTTTGTTTCATTCGTTCACTAAAGAGACCTCTTGCATGTAACAGTATTAATGTTCTGCCTTTCGCTTAGTGAAATCAGTTGTGAATGTAATGTTGCGTATTTGTTGTGATTGATTGATTAGAGAAAAATTGACTGTTATCATCGGGTACTTAGAAATAAGGGAAAACAAGGGACTTACGGCGAGAAAGAAATGTAGCTAGCAAGAAGGAAGAACGACAGACAGAAGTAATGAAGCAGAGAGAGAGAGAGAGAGAGAGAGAATATAAAATTAGACTGACTAAACGAGGAAAGAATGAGAAATATTTTATAATTTACCTCCGACTCACAAAAAATTATCTGATTGTTTTGTTTCAAATTATTTATACTTCAGACTGCATGCACATTTATGATACATCGAGAAACACTAAATATGGGTATGAAAACTTGTATTTTCAGCCGTTTCGGATCTACCCGAATGTATCACATTTTGTTACATGATACGATTCAAGAATGTAAGAAACAAGTTATCTTAGATCGGTATGTCAGTGAGAATAATGGCCACTGCTTACATTACTGAAATACAAATACGTTTTCGTATCGGCATACCGATCTAAGATACTTTGTCTAGTGTGTTCTCAAATTGTATAAGATATTCAGCCTAATGTTAAAACACGATATCATGATGACACACTCCTTCAGGATCTTAATACTTTGGCAAAACCCTAAAATTAATTTAATGAAAGATATTCTTAGAAATAAGAATAATCTTGAATCTGTAACAAAAATTGGAGTAGAGGAGACTATACATAGGCATATTAAGATAGTATTTTCTGCAAAACGAACCAGCTGACTACAGATTAGTTAACATTGAAACGTAACTCTTAGAAGAATGTTTTGTTAAATAAAGTTTTGAAGAAAGCACTTGAAGCAGACCAGTTAAACTTGGTAGGCATGCTGTAGTGCATTTCTATAAGGTACAGCGTGATCGTACAGAAGCTATAATAACACGTAAAGAAAATCTTTTTATCTACTTAAGAACCTTTCGAACTAAGATCTCTCTCTCTCTCTCTCTCTCACACACACACACACACACACACACACACACAACATTGCAGAGAAGTATTCCAAGTCATCTAAGTAGGTCTGTAAATCTAGACTTAAGACGATAAATCCATGTTATTCTGTGCCAGTAACCTAATGAGTAAGCTTATAAATCTAGGTTACAGGCATATGTAGATGACTGAGGGCCACAAGGGGATTTGGTTTGTACTAATTGCATCACCGTCATAAATATTATCATTATCATTATTATTATTATTATTATTATTATTATTATTATTATAATTTTCTTGAGGTGGATATTGAACATTTTGTTGAGCTAGATGATGCGCATAGGGACTATCTGCTGACGCTAGAAAGTATGACAATAGACGACTTATTACTGTTTAAGTACTCAACAACAATTAACACAAGAAAAAAAAACTAGGCATCGGCAATGTCATTGTGCCGAAATTGATCCACGATCTGTTTGACAAAACGCGCTACGTTATCCACTATTAAAATTATGATCTCAGATAGTGCATCAACTTGGGGACTCGAGCTGGTTAGAATTCACCGTGTTGTGAAATTCAGGCAGAAGGCGTAGTTGTAGTCATATAATGATTTCCACAAAACAAAGCGAGCAGCTGAGACAAAGCTTTTGACATAGATATTTGTCAAGCTCACGAATAATTCGGTATTTGGAACGACTATGGAAACAAGAAAAAGAGTCAACCTAGAGCTAGTGAAAGACATAGTGCGGCGTGACAAATTACTGGCCGATCCTACCTTCGTCTCACTGGATAGTCTCGATTAAGACTTAACCACAGTACATAGTGGAAATAAATGTTAAACTTAACAAGCCTATCTACACTGGATTTGCCGTGATTGGGATTTCCCCAGTATGTGATGTATGACTTTAATCACAATACGATCAAAGCAAAATATTGAGACCTAGATGAGTTGCTCATCACGGACACGGACTCACTCTGCTATGAAATTGGGACATTATTTATATATTATTATTTATCAATTAACTGGCGATAACGAAGGAAATAATAGATTTTCACGATATCAGTATCAGCTTTAATCAGCATGATCGTAACTGGTTTATTTCGTATTATGTTTATCATCAAAAACGCGCGTATGGTTAACTGAGAGTTTATCGATATTACAGACATAGTACAATTATTCGGTATAATTCCAGTAGCGCTGGTCACAACGGAATCGCTACGACAAGAGCTACGATTAATTCTGTTATGTTGATAATATCTGGCAGCGGTGTAACATTACTAACTAGTTTAAAAAATAGACTTTAGATGCAAAATAAAAAAATCAATGTGTAAATGTGTAAATGCGCGCATGTGATATACATGAGAATATTAAATAAGGTAAAAACATGACTGCAATGCACTAAGTTTAAAATATGTATGTTAACGAGCTAAGAATGGTTATTATAGTAGAATTATCACCAAAAATTGTCATCAAATTTGAAAAAAATAAATATACACAGATATAAGGTAAACCAGCTAGTTAGAGCCTACGATGATCAAGAAAACGGAAATAGACGATGATCATGGCGACAAAATATTAGACAACAACTATGAGTTAATTACGCAGAAGAGTCGTCATCAAATGTAGATTTAATATAATGATATAAGGATCTTCCTCGCATAATTTATTGTATTCATCACCGAGGATCCTAGGTGATTTGTCGAGCTTAATGGCGATCAAAGCATAATGCCGCTTGGGTTAGCTTTATCAATAAAGATGGTATTCTGCTCGCGCTTGTGCAATGCCTCTGAAAGTTTCCTCCATTCAAAGTCTGTAGATCAGTATGGATGAAACTCCGCCAGGTGAAGCGAACCTGTATCATATTTTCCCATACCTCAGGGTCAATGTTTAAGTTCGAGGATGACTGAGGGAATATGTGAAATGTTTCTTCTGACCATCTTGAGATAAGTAACTCATATTTGGCATTCAAGGAACAGTAGTCATCATATAGAAGATTACGAACTATAATTTCGTCTTCCCCTGTAGTCTCCTTAGATTGAGGGTTTTGGATGAAATTGAGTACACAGTCTCTGAAGAATACCCAGTTTTCCTCACAATTCCCGGTGTTTGTATCGATTGTATCTAGTTGGCTATCTATTTAGCAGATAAGGATAAAACCTAATGCTCGTACTACAACTACTGGTAGAAAGAGAAGGTGGAGGAGATGTACTATTGTTCGTTCAACTAATACTGTTACTAGAAGAAGCAGAAGAAAAAGAAGAATGGGAAGAAGAAAAAAAAACAAACACGTACGTAGTCTCGTTCATGGCAATGATCCATATCCACTGATTATTGAACCAGTAGGATCAGGCTTATAGGCAACATTCTAGTTAGGCTGACGTTATGTGTAGGTAAAATAATTTGAATATATTGTTTCAAGCTCCAAATAGTGATGCTCCTTTTTCTAGTGTTTACTTTGTCAACCACATTGCACCAGCATGTTTGGTGAATATATTATCAAATTGTGGTGATTTAAATATTTTCTTTACGTCCTTTCGTGATTTACCGCTCTTCTACATCAGTACAATAGCTTCCTCTGCAAGAAATGCTGATCCTCATCGTTGGTCTTTTGGGCTTGACCTTCTCAATATCCTCATTTAATGCCTCAGTATGCTAAGATAAATGTTGCTTCAAATGTGAGTATGCTGCTGTAGGTTCTGGACGGGATATAGCAATGTCTATCTGTAAGCATGTGTGTCCGTCTGTCCATCCGCCCTTTGGCCTGTAGACAATCTGGTTTTTCCAACTATAATCTGATAGTCTTTTCTTCAGTCTAATGTAAGTGTAGGGGAAGAAGCTTATGGATTTTGTTCCAAAGGTAAAGGTCGCTCGAGCTGAAAATTATTTTCCTTTATTCAAGAGTGCATATATTTTCATCTGTTTTTATTGTAGACTACATTTGGACAGAATTGGCTTCCTGGTGATTCTGTGACAGAGGTGAAAGGTCATGCTTATTAGAGTCGATTTTGTAATTTCCTTGGCTTTCACTATGTTAGTCATATTTCCCGGCTCCCAAGTTTTATTAAAATCCATAAGTAGCCTAAATATAGGAACAGGTATATACTTATTGCTTATATATAGCCAGCCTCCATTTTAGTGATTATGTTGAGAATTCTACAATATTGTTTTTATTGTGTTACTGGTGCACAGCAAAAATGCACAATGTACTTATTTCGTTGGGCTTCGACCGCATTAAGGCCTTTTGCTTAACGCTTAATTTGTTTGGTATCCCCGATAACTACCTCAGACGTGTGATGCCATACATTATTGGTGTGCGTCAAACACGCACAACAATATTTATGATTTCCATGGGCTAAGGCTGCTTTTCCTTTTGACTTTTAGGTCGGATTTTGTCGGTCAAGCATAGTAATTTGTATCTGAAACCAGCATAGGAGTCAAACTTTTAACCTCAGAGCTATCGTAATTTTCCTAGTGAATAGGTTGAGATATTTGCAACATTAGTGGTGTGCATCAAAGACGCACAACACCATTTTTGGTTTCAATGGGTTGTGTCCGCTGTAAGATGTTTTGATCTTCGAGCTAAGCTTACGTTAGGACTTTTCGCCTAGTGTAATTAGTGAAGTTTTGTAGAGCGATGAGAGTACTTTCTTGCCGGAGGAAAAGCTCCGCAACCGGCTCTGCCTTGTCTGTGAATTGAACCTTGTGTTTCTGTAAAGGAGTCCAGCACGTTAATCACCGAGCTACCTGACCTACTTTGGTGTCCACCATAACTGCTGTTTTAGTAAATTGTAGAGATTACAATGAGTTTGATCATTGGCTTACGTAATAATATAAAGCCGTGCCGTTTAATGATGACATTTAATTATTCATTAACATATTTAAATTTCGCATTTAAATTTTTTATAAAGGTTATGTTATATGTATTCTGTATTGCTTGTAGGAAACCATATAACAATGCGATTGGTCCTAAACTTTATATGGCCCATGCACAACAAAATAAACTCCTTGCACTGTCGAAAATTGTCTTCAGGAACAGGTCAGGCAACATTTCAGTACGTGTCAGTATCCACCTTAAATGATGACTACAATTGTGTGGTCTATCTCAGTCATTATTTAAAAGATACTACTTTACGTTTTCCAACTCTCGGATTCCGTGATGATATGAATTCTAAAGCTCATGAAGGACCCGTACCGGATGGTGACCAACAGTCAACATTAGACTATTTAGGCTTATAACTTTAAAATCTATTAGTAATAATATGTTGCACACAAGGCGTGATTGTCTCATCCGTTGTATACAATAACACTTGAACCGTAGTATAATTGGTACTTATATGTCAAAATATAGAACATTATGAATGAACCCCACTTTAGTTCATATCTATACGTATTTATACGTATATAGCCTTCATAACAAAGTTGCCCTTCGAAGACACGTACTTATGTTTTGTTTAGATTAATCGGTTTTGTTTAATTTTGCATGCACTGTGGTTTGTGTCGATCTTCGCATTTTGTTTCTTGCACAAAAAAGTCTGCCCCAAGAAAAGGTCTTTACTCACGTAGTCAAATGAAGATAAATTGGGTAACTAGTGCAATTCAACTTCTCCAAAAGATGTGTGACCTCGATCAAGCCAGATACTTTCTTTCTGACATGTTACAGTACAATAGTCTTCCAAGAACTCTGTTGGATCATTCATCTTCTGATGAATATATATGTTATATATATATATATATATATATATATATATATATATATATATATATATATATATATATATAGTTACGCTGAATCAAACAACTTATGTGTTTGTCTGACTTTGAAAGTTCATGTTACTTCTATTTCCAATGAACTCAACACATCATTCGTTGCCAATTGAAAGATTAGTAAATGTGCAAACGCTACAAATAATGCCTGTCTAATCACCACGTGAGCACACATCAAGAAACTCTAATAATTGCAGACTAGCATGTTTTTTTTTTGTTTCACATTTGTATGATTTTTCAGTGTACTTTTTACAGCCGAATATTAGTACTCCATGCCATTAATTACAAAAGAGCACCCAAACAAAATATACAAAGCATTATTACCATCTCAAATTATTGAACACGTGTTCCTAAAATATCTTGATAATTCCCGGTGTTACTGTTAAGACATTAGTTATGGTCCATTTTATGAAACTAACCCTTACTGTCGCGTCTCGTGAATGCTGTACAGTGTGAAGTCTGCTCCTTGAAACTAGTTAATTACTAGGTTTAAAATGAAACCCCCAACACCAACTCCTCATAATCAACAAATAATCACTAAAATCTCACAATGCTATAGAGACGTAATTACAAGTATCGCAAACCATAGATTTATTAATTTTAAACACAAATAAAACGCAGTGGCATTATATCAGGCTGCTAACGGTAAAAGGTAAATTATTTTACATATTAATGTCTCCTTTGTACTGATAAATTCGAATTTTCTTTCCCAGATTTTGCCAAGAATTCAAATACAACATGTGTAAATATTTCAGTCATATTGTAAACATTTCAGGTATATACAATTGGTTGATGCAGGATATAAAATGTTCGTGATGGTACCAAAGGATACATCAAGTTTTCCCCAAAATTAATTTAGTTGATATCTGAAATATATATTTGTACATGATTATATACGCACAATGTTTAGATATACCAATATTTGTGAAATGTGTTCAAGCTACTCGAGGCAAATGTAAAATGAACATTTTTAAATTTGTATCACCTTGAAAGACTCACACTGTTAAACAGTCAGCGTTTATATAACTAAAGACGTTAAATAGTCATTCTTGCAGTCAAATATGGTGAGTAAAAAAACTGACAACACGTTTACCTTCAGTTGAAGTAAAGTTACATAGCTAGTGGAGCGTTACATATGCGTTATACTAATACTAATAATAGAGCTAGTGTTACGATTCTATGGTCTTAAAAAAGTAAATGAAGAAACAAAAAGTTTCGTAGCACGTAACAAATAATAGAAGTTATAAAATGAAGTTTGAAGAGGAACATACAGAATTATGAACTAAACAATATAATCATAAGAGATAAATCACAAGTTCAAATGAACAGAGAGTTCCGAATGAATTACTCTTACCGAGTGTGTTGATATACCAATATCTCTAAATGCTCTGATGTGCTAACAGTCTTGATGTATCACAGCGGCATTGTCCAGAATGTATCTGAATGAATTCACAATAATCCCGAAATGTTGCTCTAATCCAGACTGACATATGAGCACTTTATTATTCCAATAAATAATTGAAATGCATGGTTTATATATATATATATATATATATATATATATATATATATATATATATATATATATTTCTTTTCTTTCATTCCTTAAAAGGTCTGAGGAGCTATCTAAACGTTTAATTTACCGAGGCTATGACAAAGACCTGATTGCAGAGGCAACCCAAAGGGCTAAACAAACAAACCGCGATGACCTACTAAAATATGGAAAGAAGGAAAAGGCTGATAGGATACCATTTATCCTGACCTACCATCCAGACAACCCCAAAGTAGGCAAAATCATCGGGAAATACCGGCCCATCGTGGAATCGTCGGACGCACTAAAGTTAATCCTTCCGAACAAACCTGTAGTAGCTTACCGGAGACCAAAAAACCTCAAGGACATCCTAGTCAGGGCGAAGCTAACGCCAATCACACTTAAAGACTACCCTAGTCAATCTGGCTCCTGTGGCCATAAAAGATGCAAAACCTGTCAACATATGATAAAGACCAAGACATTTTCTAGCACAGTGACTAGAGAGAAACTAAACATACATGGTCCAAACAAAACGTGCAAAACAATGTAATTTATCTCATCACATTTAAGATCTGCAGCCTTCAGTATGTCGGAGAAACTGAAAAGCTACACAGAAGGATCAACATTCATAGATCTGATAGGATGACAAAGAAGTTGTACAGAAGCCCGGTCGCAGAACACTTCTCCTCCCCTGGCTACACTTTCAATGATATAACACTTATTGCAATTGCTAACAAGCCCAAATGGAGTTCCGAAACCAGGAAAGAAAAGGAATCTTACTGGATACGCCGCTTTAGAACATTGAAACCAAGCGGTTTAAGCCAAGAAGACTAGAAAAAGACAGCCATACACAAACTATCTTTTGCAGCCGACACATTTTACTTTTGAAAAATTCTCCAAATTTGCTTAATAGCCTGCTATTACTACTATAACAATAAAATATCCGGGATGTAATTTGCGCTTACATGAATGTACGCATAATACCAGATGTCGTTATGGCTCATCGATTTCTAGGTTAATACAAATAATTTCCAGTATCCGCAACAAGTTGATATAAACTAGTTGAAACATAATACATTTGGAGGTTTAATTCCTGTAGAAACAGCCATGTAAAGTTTTGCAAACACTACGGTTTTTCTGTTTTATTTGTTTGTCTTGTGTATGTTTTGTATATGTCTTTGAAAAAGACTCATTAAGAGTCGAAAGCGCACAGGCAAGTTAGATACTAGTTTTGTACTGTTCGTTGTCAGTTTATTGAATTTATCTTAATCAATCCCTGACTTACGTGATCCCTTGCTGGATCCAGTGCACTTGAAAGGACTGTTGTTCGCCATATGATTTGTATTCTATATATATATGTATATGTGTGTGTGTGTGTGTGTGTGTGTGTGTGAGAGAGAGAGAGATAACCATATGTGTTTAAGGCATAAATCACTGAATGCTTATAACTGCAACTTTCTCGATTGAAATGAGGCAATGACTTGCTGTATCGAAAAACGTAATGTATATAATTAGCACTTGAAGAAAACCAACACCATTATGTTGCTAGTTTGAATGTAATCGTATAATAAACCATTAGCTGTCATATAGCACTTTCGGATTACTGAACAACGTGATATATCTTGAGTTAGGCACGGAGTGTGTCAATAAGGCTTCCTGATCATCACAAGTACACTTGCATTATTCTCAGATATAACTAAAGATCGAAAGAACGTATGAGCGTTTTAACTTTCATCACGGATAAACAAGACTCATGCTTTGTAAACTTAAGTGCTGCATGTGTACACATATTTAAACATTGTTTATGCTCAACATTAGGAAGTCTTGATTTGGCGTTGTCACATTTGTAATCTTTCATTATGAGGTTATCAGATTTTTGAGTCAGCTATTTGGGGACACAGCTGTAGCTTTTCGAGGACAATTAATTAGCATTGATAATGAAAGAGAGGTGGTTAATCCAATCCAAATCCTCGTAAGATTCGCTTGTTTTATCAGTTTAGACACCACGTGATTGTCCTGTTCTAAATCAGTCTCTTTAGTTTCAGACTAGGCAGAGATCAGCAATCAAACTGAAATGAGTATAAAATTACATTTTTATATGGTTCTGAAGTCCTATAGGTGAAATAATACTAATTGGTTTACAACATGCTTGTATTGCTCTTTACGAGTTGACACATATCGTGTGCTTTTATCACTTCCACATGTTCGTCCGGTGCTGAGTTGATTGGCCACATGTAGATCAAAACTATGAAGACTACCCACAACACATTCCCTAGTAACCCAAGCATCCACACCGTTCAGCAATTAGGGAAAAACTGCGTTCTCTTGGTACTAACGTTTCTACACAATTTCCTATGAACGTTCTAAAGCAGCATTACATAGACAATGATGAAAAAGACTTTCCATTTCCAATGACAGCCTCGGGACTCGGGACTGCGACAAGTGATAGGGAAATCAAGCAGGTAATATGATGTTCGTTTACACACACACACACACACACACACACACACACACACATATATATATATATATATATATATATATATATATATATATATATATGGTAGTCACTCATGCAGAAAGTATAGACATGGCACTCATTTCAGATCTCCATCTGCCACTTCCTGAAACTCGAATTAGTAGCGATATAGTTAGTCATGGAAGTTATGCGGCCAGTGCGCAAAATCCAATTAAATTGTATTTCGGTATGGTATTTTACTTGCGCAGTCACATAAATTGAGCAACAAACCGTTTTTGAATTGAGTAAAGCAGAAATCAGTGCAACTAATAACAGTGATAGACAGGTGGTTCAACAATAGAAAACGTTGGGAAGAAACACAGCAGCTGCACTTGCCCACACAGTGGTGTCTTGTGAAACTGTCTCTCGAAATTCAACTAACACTCGATGTGGTTTCAAAGAGCTTACGAAGACATAACAATTGGTAAGCAATCTAATATCGCCACATTTATTCCTAGTTTCAAAATTGACAGCAGTGATCAGAATATGCGTTCTTGAAGTCTTTCAGATCCCCGATCCAACGAACGTCTATCAATGAACAAATGTTACCTCATTACGGAAGTACAAATATTGTCTTCAGTCTATACGAAATGCCACCAAATATTTGATGCCTATGGGGTATTAAAATTTGCAATGCATTTCAATACATCTTTTACAAAGACCAAATTCCGTTTTATCTCAAACATCAGCAGCTTTGAAACATTATAACACGTATGTCAACTGCGTGAGGAACAAAG
Organism: Megalonaias nervosa; assembly: GCA_016617855.1. Taxonomy (NCBI): domain Eukaryota; kingdom Metazoa; phylum Mollusca; class Bivalvia; order Unionida; family Unionidae; genus Megalonaias; species Megalonaias nervosa. The sequence goes on from JAECUM010001127.1 coordinate 114,020, forward strand.
CTGATTTTCAGTTATTTATTGGATAACTAAAAGCATCTATGATCTATGTCAGTATATTGCACATTCAAAGAGCAGAAAGGGGAACCTCTAACAATGGTATTTAATAGTCCAATTATTGAAAAAGAACGGATTCTACTGGAAGAAATTTATTTCCTAATAGACATGATAAATCCAGGTACGAAAACATTAAACCGCACCCGGGAAATAAATTGTTTAAAGTAGGATCCATCCCCACAGCTCAATCAACAACAAAATAAATACCGAGTGGAGCCGCCAACCCCCCGCTCATCACCACCATGAAATTAATTAGAAACAGTATAATATTAATACATAAGATTGTACAGAATCACTGCAAATGACTCTACATGTGAGGAACGACCCGTTGTGGCCAGCAATGTGTCAATGAATATTGTTGGATACATGCCGATTGTGCGCGATGGGGTGACGGTTCTGTTCTATGTAACCGATGCGGGGTTGGTGTACGATAGAAAATTTCAATGTGCAAGCAACATGGTGGGCCCGAACAGCAATGGAAACTTTAGTATGAATATTCCAAACTACATCAAGCGAAGAAATAATGTTAGAGATATCAATTAAGTCTACTTAATTATACACCTCTTGTCGACTGAACCGCAGATATCGAAGAAAGTTAACATCGTCTTGGATTTTATCATCAAGCCGTAACAAAAACAGAATAATCATAGGATAGGGGAACTCCATTGATGTGGATTAGATGTGTGACCAAGTAAAATGAAATTACAATTACAAAGTAAAATACATTTTAAATTTTCTATTGTCAAATGGTGATATTGACTAAAAGAACACAATAGTGTTATTGCGCAATCAACTGCGCCGCCGCAGTCGCCACTGCCCCACCTGATCAAAGTTTTTATCGAAGATTCTCCAAGGCCAAAATGGTACCCAGCAGTGGGTATTTCAATGGTATGACTTAATGGATGGTAATTGTGACCTTCGAATAATCTAGTCCTGTGATATTTGTTATTCGCCCTTGAAATTAGAATTGATTGCCTCGATTTCGTAAGAGCTATAAGAGATTCACATGACGTGCCACTCATGAGAAGCGACTCCATCACTGACAGCGCAGATTCTCTATGAAAAAAGAACAAGTCAATTATTAGCTAGTAAACCTTCAAACGGTGCCGATGGAGTCGTGCCAGTGCAATTTCGAGTGCACGCCCATTCGGCGCAGTAAACGCGTTGGGATATATAATATCAAATTCAGGTTTTGTCGTGAACACCGATACCAAAGTGGTCGTGCTCGGATTTGTATTTGCAATTATGCCATCAAGTCGTGAAATTATTCCATTGTGAAAATATTTATATTGGAGTTTTAACACTCTAAAGCAGGCGCTCTAATTCGGTCACGGTTGATTGATTTATCGATCACTGAACACGTCATCTTATATTGATTTATCAATCACATCGTTGTCCAACGCGAGGTACGAAGTAGGTTCCATGACGCTGCTGGTGTACAACTGCTGACAGATTGCTCACATAGTGAGAATTGCTGCCGGTGCGCAACTTTTCCAAGATAGTTTCTAATTGATCAACGGCACCTAATAAATAAGCCGTCAACCAGTAATCGGTACTCTGGGAGGACCGCTAGCGGTACTCGTGCAATTGGTTGTCATGACTTTTTTTCTGGCCAGCAACTCTTGTGCCGGTTTTTCTGGGGGTCTTTTTGCCTGGCATTGAGCCTGAGGGCTCCACTAAAGCCAGGCTTGATCGACGTACCAGGGTCAGAGCGTATTGGGGGTGGGGGTAGGTGTTACATCTCTCAAAATTTAGGCCAGCCTGGATTATCCTTAGTAACCTGCTTTGCCCCGGTAAGCTATCGAAGGACCCATTTGTACAAAATGTCGCGTGATTTTGAATTTTGTCCTGGCAATAAACGATGCCTGTGGTTGCCTTACTCTTTCCAGGCTAATTCTATGAGTTCTGAAGACTTGTTCTAGCTGTCATACTCCTTAAAATGTTCAAAAGTTGCGGTCAATTCCGGTTAAACTCGGGTGGTTCCTCACGTGCAAACATGCTAATGATATCGCGCACCAACATCGCGGATTCTTCTACGTGAGTTGCCGCCGTGATGGTTTCTCTGATTTGTTCTATTAAATGGACAGTCGCGTCTCTGATATCTCTAACGCAAAGCCACTGCTGATGCCATAGCAATTTCTGTCGACGTCTTAATCAAATGGGCAAATGTCTGCACGAATTCCGTGGTGAGATCTTCACGGGTCAATTTACTTGATTGTAATTGTTGTTTAACTGCATTGAGCACAAGTAAATATCAATACAATGATACCAGGCAATCCTGTTAGTCGTTCTAGCAGTGATTCATCACCACTCATCAAATTCATCACTACCATTTACTAAACGTTGAACTCTCATTAAGTCACAATATCGACTTCATTGAGTATATTTCATCAATTTCAACTCTGTATCGCACCAACATTGACATTGGTGTGATAAACAACACAAGAGGGGTCGCTTGTACGTGTGAAACGAAATTTTCGAAACGATACTTATGATCCATATCGCCGGAACACCATGTGGCAAGAATATTTCCCAGCATATGCGAGTCCACCACATTCAACACGAATAGCATATTGGGGTTGTCCCTGATGACCTATGGAATCTGCCTGTATCGTTGTGGCAGATAAATAACGAGGTTGTTTTGTGTCTGTCACGAGAACATATTTTTGGAGTGCTTAACTTGTTTTTTTATCATGACATCGTCGTACATCCCACGTTATTAACTCCCCCATCGATGTCCCCAATAGACGGCGCGCCATCAAAGTCGCTGATAAATTCAGTAATGTCTTCGTGCGATATTTCCTTTGCGGCTAAGTTGTAGTCTAGCAGGACATTATAACATAGCTGATGATGTGAGGTTGGCGCGACCAGATATAACTTGTCTGTTTATTTTGAGCATTCTAATAACGAGGTTAAGTAGCAACTGAGTGTTACCAGGCTGAGGCGGCTGTATGATTATTGCGCGAATACTATGTGGCAAGGCTTCTTGATGTTTGACTGGTGTGGGTTTTTTGTCAGGTCAATATCAAGTACAAGCTCGCTGATTGAGATTCGCGTAAGTTCATTTGTAGACTGACAAAAACTCTCGAAGTATGGCAGACATTTTCCACATCCAAGAAAACTAGCAAGGTAAAACGCGGCCATGTCTTTGGAGAAAATGTCGTCGAGGCAGTAATCGGTATTCAAATGACCACCATTTTCATATTCCACGCAAAGATCGTTAGATGTCCTCGATAGAAACTTTCCGTAGTTGTATTTTTTTTTTTTTATGGTTTTTTCGTTCGTGAAAAATACGGGACCAGATACATCTGTAAATAAATTTTCAGCTAGATCATTGATCTCATCGACATCTTCGGTGTATTTCGAGGCGATTGATACCAACCCGTAGTGAATTTCATCCTTGTGGTAACAGTCTCCATTGGGAAGCACAAATTGATCAAAACCACTTTCACGGCGGTCACAACTGATAAGTAATCAAACCGACTCCTGGTTGATTTTAAGAATGTTCGCTATAGCCTCATAAACGCCGCAAGAATATTCTTCAATCTGCGTTGGAGTAGAAATTGCAGTGCAGACGACCAAGTATGTGCGTTGTGGTAGATACTCTTGTGACTCTACCATGCTTATATGGTCCAGAATCATGAAGAGCTTCGCCGGGTATTGCCGTGGCAATGATAGGATATTTCAACTAGCGTTACAACGCGGGTACGTCGCTGATTTTACCGCCATCGCGCCTCACCCTCTCTTCCCAGTTAGGTATCTTCACATACCGAAATTCGGTTAAACCACTACCAAGTGCTGCACCAACAAAATACTCAGTAGCACGAGCAGCCACACAATGTATTGTACCAGTCTCATTGGGGTTAGTGCATCGAGATTTGGTTTATTCATCACGTAAATTCGATATACAACTGCTTTGACCGGATATGCATTGTTGTAGTAAACATCATCGATTCTCATCGACATCTCACGAGGAGACGGCGACGTTAGGGTGATGAAGACTGACCACTTTTACGCTCTTCACGTATTAGATCATTTTTGTCTATGATCACACACTCGCTGCTGAAACTGTCATAGCTAGCACATTTAAGTCTGAGAAAGAATATACGGGATGGCGGATGGCAGCAGATTAACATTTCCACGAGCCTTCGTTTGGTTCGTGCGAGCATTATGGATGATATATGGTCGTTCTGCTCAATAATCCTTATGGAATACACGTAAGAAGCACTTTCAACTTTAAAGTATCGTTTTGCACCACGATAATATGCATGAAGCTCTGAAATTTCGTTTGGAATTTTTACTCTGTGAGGAACTTCCTTGTCAATATCATACAGAGCGTTAACGATCTCAACAGTTTCGATTTTGGGATAGTCCTTGGAATTCTTTCCTGGTGTAACCGTTTCCAATTCCTTGATCACGAAGCACGAAGCATGAAGAATCTTTCACAATCGCTGACGAAGATCATTGTGAATTGGAACGCTTCCAGGGATATTTGTTTTCACTGATCTCAAAATACATGCCCAACGATCTTATTAGCATATCAAATTCGTATTATTTGTTGGCTTTTCTTAAAGATTATATGTTATGTACATCTTGTTTTGTACTTGACCTTGTCCAAAATCAAGTTTAATGGTGTACTTGACCAGTGACATCTATTTTTTTAATAACATAATACATACCTAATATTTCTAGAAGATCATAGATAGAATATTCAGATCATTATCAACGAAATATGTTTATTGGAATCTTCGTCTAGGGTATCAGTTTAACACTTGGCGATTCCTAATCTTGTTGAGAACTTTTAATGTTTTGCAGAGAGGAAACTGACATACATCCTGACTCTTTATTGTGTCATAACTTTTTATATCAATGTTGCTTTCTTGACAATTTACTAATTCTCTCCTTAACATCCAAAGCAGAATCAGTAGTATTGTTGTGTTGAGCTGAATTAATTTATTCAAATTAGTAATCACTGGAATTACAAAGTACTTAATAATCTTCTTGGATTAAAACCTTAATTTCGACGTATAGTGAATTCTTTCTAGGTCATTTTGGATTATATTATTGTGATACATCGAAAGATTGTTCTCCACGTTCCAGACCATTGGCAAATTAGCACGTTCGAGACAACAGGAACCTCAAACACATTCAATATTGAAATTTATTTGGAATACTACTGGAAGTTATATAGAACTTCATACATTTGGAACTAATATAGAGCATTTTGGAAATTTTTGGATATAATTCACAATACTGTAAGGTTTTTTTTGTATTTTCACCTTATATATTCTAGGGAAATAAATTATTTGTTGAATTTTACAAAAATGTTTGGTTTTCGCTCTTTTCTGTTACTAAGTGTAAGACCATAGAGTCGTGACAATATATATCTCTAACATGATTTTTCACCTCGAAGCAGTTTAGAGGATCCATTGCAGTTCGCACCAACCATGTTGCTTGGACAATGGAGTTTTCCCTCTTACGCCAAACCCAACATTGGTTTATTGAAACAAGTCTTCCACCCCATGCACTCGGTCGGCATGTGTCCAACACTATTCATTGACACACTGCTACCTGCGACAGATAGTCGCCCCCAAGTGGAGCAATTTGCATTGAGTCATTCCGATTATATATATATATATATATATATATAATGTTTCTAATTAACGTCATTGAGTCGGGAGAATAGCAATCGAAGGGGGATTCCGCTAGTGTTTGTTTCATTATTTAATGGGCTGGGGGACGGATCCTACTGGAAAACAATTATTTCCCTTTTACTGTTTAATGCATTCATGATTGGATGCATAGTAACCATATTAATCATATCCAGTAAGATCCGTCCTTTTGTAAATAGGTCCGTAAAATACCATGTTGCACGTTACCCCTCAACCCTCTTGTTGCTCACACCTTTTCTGTCCCTTTACTACTGTTTAAATTGTATACATGGAATACACCTCAGTCATAGCAGATCAGCCTAGGTATGATGGATTTGTCAATGAATAGTGTTAGACAGATTTTAAGAACCAAGAGGTTTGTAACACCATCAACACCATACGAGACTGTATCATGCATAACTGCCCTTTCGTGCATTGCAGTTAAAGAATACACTGATGAAAACGATAGACCGACAGCTAATTTCAGGAATGAGCCCACTCGTCAAACATCTGGCAAAATAAACATATGTTGACTCCGATTGTGTCCTTAAATTTATACTGATATTCCCTGACTGCAGCAGGAACTGGTAAACTTATTGTATTTGATTAATATTACAATTTTTAGATGATTTAACTTTCAAGGATCTACATTCAGTTTGTGGAAGAAGGGCAATGGCACTATTCATTAGTCTTAGGGTCGCCATTGCTTCTTGTAAAACTTTAGGACCTACGACAGCCATCGAATATCTTCACATTATGTTAGATATGAAAAATGGTGGCACGCTTATCACACCATACACTGAGTACATTCAAAACATGAGTAGTGTGAACAATTTTCAACAACTACAACACATATTAGGATACTTTAATGCTGCTGTTAGAGTTATCGTGCCGCGCCGTTCTTTCGTGCAACGTTTAGTTAACTTAGTCTCACCAGTGAAAGAAATGTATCGCTACATATAACTGGATGACTGCTGACAAGAACAATTAAATATATGACATTATTTCAACGCAACTGGAATACCTTACTATTTGTTCCTTGTGCTAGAGTCTTTGCCTCATTGACCTGCAACAACATGCTAATGCTTCATCCACAGTAGGTTGCGTTGGTTGTTGTTGTTGTTGTGGGGCTTAACGCCATTTTTCAGCACACGATAGGCTATACATGGCGGCCAGTATTAACGGTGGAGGAAGAAACCGGGAAATCCCCGGAAAGAACCACCGACCCACGAGAAGCTACTGGCAAGCTTTCTCACATATCCACATTCACCGAATCCTAGACTCGAACCCACGCAGATAGAGGTGAGATGGCAGTGATCCGTAACGGAGAGCGCTTTAGACCACTCGACCACTCGGGGCCCCAGGTTGCGTTGGTTATTTTCAGATTCATTAGTTTGCTGTGGGGTTGATCAGTAAGCACAAAACTTTGTTTAGCTGAAACATTGTGAATCGATCTATTAGCACTTTCAGGTCAAATACATGCATATTCTGAAGTTGATGCTCAGATTCAAATAATCTTTTCCTAGTAGTTGATATCACATCGTTTGAGTCAAACAATGGTTTACCTTACTCACTGTCTTGTCTTCAACTGCAGAGGTTTCACTCCCTGGTAGGTTGTACAATCTTGCTCTCGCCATCAGAAGTCCCTTGGACGTCAATAGTTCTACAGTGTGAATATATTATAATATATAATATACCATAATATACCATTCCGCGTTACTATTAATAAATGGTTTCTAGACTCACGTGCATCATCTGCCAGAAGTTTCAGAAGATAAAAAACATAACACACTGGCACAGTGTCTTAAAATTGAAATATTCAGCTATTTCCTATACATGTCTGGAATCTATCTGGAGCATAACGAGGCAGAACAAGTTTCTCCTTGCTTCTGACATTCACATTAACTTCAGATAAGTAAGGCCCTCACGCTGGTATCACGCGGTTTTTAGACAAGGAGAGGGTTTTGGTTGTCTCCTCCTTTCTACTTCAGTTCATCTGTTATTGACGTAGCGTTTTTCTCGTCGTTCTCTTCTAAAGATACAGTCGTGAAACATTGAGATATGACTGGGAATAGTTTGTAGAGGTGCATACAGGTTTTAAAATGTTGGCATTACACTGAGGGTGCGACAAGGGGTACGTCGATCTTTGCAAAGACCAATCTCAAACAATTTCTTAATAATTGCATATAAAGATCTGAATGTAGGGATGCACCATAGTCGAGGCCTGTGCTGTAATATCTATCAAATTTCATTTAAGTACACCTCGGATCTCCCACTCAGGGATGGGAAAGAATATTGCTACTGTATCATAAAATAGGAGCTATTAAGATCCCCACCTATTAAGAACACACACACACATATATATATAAAGTGCGTATCAAATGCAGACCCTGGTTTGAAAGACGTTAGAAGACTTTGTCTGACCTCTGTCTGATACAGACTCTGGGTCATGCCAATAGCACAGGGGCCTTGCTCCTGGGTATAATTTTGAAATTATTAATGCATACATTTAATGAGCTTGATGATATAAACGCACTTGTGCATACAACATTGACCCTGCATCATGTCCATGGAATAGGGAAATGATCATCCCTCATAGCATGGAAAATATCTAGATCTCTACTTTATAAGTACATATACTACACAATAACTGGACATGCGGAAACAGATACATTTACTGTGTTGCAACACTGACTTCTAGGTTAGGTTATGCCCCTTGTTGAATAACTTGGCTGCAAGGTGATATGCAATGATCTGCAATTGACCTAATTCGAATTTTGGTTATTATTATTATTATTAGTAGTAGTAGTAGCAGCAGCAGCAGAAATAGTAGATGGCTGCATTACATTTTAGGTGAGTCGGTGTCGTAGATATAAGTAGGCAATATTATTCAACAAAGAGGCTGGACTCGAGAATGAGAGAGAGAGAGAGAGAGAGAGAGAGAGAGAGAATTAGCATTTGGAGTGGGTAGGCGCGGGGGAATAAACTAATAGTAGAGGGGCGTGTGGGACGGAAAACGTCGGCTTTACCATATTAGGGCATGCCTTACAATCTCCGGCTTCACTTTACCCTTGGATCACGCATGACCCTCATGCTACAATGATACCGGGCTTGGTCAGAACCGCTCTTTGTACACTCAGACCCTGACTAGCCTTTGTTTGCACCATTGTCTAGGAATTCATAAATCATAGCTTGTAATGGGTATAGTTTATTAGATACATCTGTTGTCTTATAATGAAGCTCGCATAGAACCACAATATACAATGAATAATAGCGTCTACTTGTTTTACAATACATAGCTGTAGGACTGATGGCTTTGTTAAACTCCCCATAGAAGAATCAGATAATACCAAGATTCTAGCAGTCATTTTCTTTCTTAGAGGAATTAAAATTACAATTCCAAAAATCATACTTTTATAAAAATTATATGAATTCAAATTACAACTCCAAAAATCATACATTCTAAAACTTCCTAAAAATTGCATGGTAACATAATTAACAACAAGGCATAAGTAGTTTATCAGCTGCCACTGTAGTAATATATTTACGTATTTATTGTGTAGTCTGAAAACTTTCTCCAAAAATGTCCGAAAGATTCACATTTAGCTTTGAGGTAACCTGTAATCATGTAGTTGTAAAGGTGAGGTTTCTCCGCTGTAACATCAGTGACACTAACGGTTTGAATACATGAACGCTATATTGTGAATAGTCCTGTGGATATGTTCACATGTACATTTGCAGTGGTTATTTTAAAAATAGATTCAAATTTTGTTTGATAAAGTTCCGAAAATTAAAACAATCAAAACAAAATTCTTGTTTAAGTGCCATTTTGTGTTGTTGCTTATTTGTATTTAAAATACTGTAATTGAGCTACTCCAAAGAGATAAAATTAGTTACAATGTATAGTTTCTACTATACTCATTGGAAATCATAGAAGCAACTGTACGTGTCATTAGATCTATATATAGTTGTGATGGACCTGATCTAAAACTATACGTGTCATTAGATCTATGTACAGTTGTGATGGACCTGATCTAAAACTATATGTGGCATTAGGTCTATGTATAGTTGTGATGGACCTGATCTAAAACTATACGTGTCATTAGATCTATATATAGTTGTGATGGACCTGATCTAAAACTATACGTGTAGTTAGGTCTATATATAGTTGTGATGGACCTGATCTAAAACTATACGTGTAGTTAGGTCTATATATAGTTGTGATGGACCTGATCTAAAACTATACGTGTCATTAGATCTATATATAGTTGTGATGGACCTGATCTAAAACTATACGTGTCATTAGATCTCTGTACACCTGTACTGGACCTGATCTACAACCGAAACAAAATTCATACCCATTGTGCGTGAATATTGTGAAAGAATTGTACAAAAAGTTTCTATCAATACATTAGAAATTCAGACTTTCTATCAATATTATTTGCATCTAAATAGATGGGTGATCAAGCTTATGTAAACTTTTAAATTGTTCTGTTTTTGTTGCCAAGCTTGGTAAGTTAATGTATGTGACAAGGAATTATACGATAGCTGAAAGTACCTGTTTAGTATTAACGCGTGGAGTTCCCACCATCCTTTAATGACCTAGACTTAGCCATTAAAATAAGTATCGTATTTGTTTTGCTATATCAGACATCCTGTTAAACTAGATTTTCATCAGATAAAAGTATCGCGGTATGTCCATAAATACTGTGGTATACGGTGCTACAAAATTTTCTGTGGAACCAAGCTCTAATAATTACAGTTTAAATTTAGGGACTTTAACGCTTCGTTTAAGATTTTAATCGTTTTAGAAGCTATTGTCATATTTTCGGATAGTATTTGACAACATAATTCACTTTTGTACAGGGCTTTTTTGTTCGTTGGTTATTCAGTGTTAATACACGTACTATAGCTCAGTGATGTAATAATCAGGAAACAGATATGATGCATGAGGGAATTTGACCAATGTGCCTGTAATTCCGACAATTTTCGTGGCGCCCATTGTAAGAATTATAATAAACATTACATTGGACTGGTGTGAAGACCAACTACAATAGTTATCTTCTGTCATATATTGATCTGTCATATATTGATCTATCTTTAAATAGTTAAAAGACTGATGTGGTAAAAGGGAGTATTAATGGCAGTTATGATTCGAAATTTGTCTCATAAACATGTTAAGTTCTGCAGTGTTTTAAGCTTCTTTTCTCAGTGAACTTGTTAACCTAACTTGTTTACACTATGATTACACAAAAGACAATTTCTAAACACGTCTGTTCCTAGTTAAAAGCGACTAGCTGGAATTTATAACAAATATTCTAACACATTTTTCTCTTGGAAAAAGAAAAAGCATACATAAAGCCAATGCAGATCAAGATAAGGTTGAGCATAAGTATTTTAACGTATGCATGGCACCTTTACTGCTAATAGCAATGAAGCTTTATTCCTTGGTTTAAAGTATAAAGATGAAATAAAGGTGAATATATAGTTTGATGTATGCACTCTTATTCTGTAGCATAAAGATGATATAACGACAAAACGATCTATGATTCCCCTGTATGCCTACCTTTTTGGTTGCATAAAACGATTACTATATGACAAAAGGCCCAGCATAAAGGTGCATAAAGCTGATTAAAACTTGACATTATATCACATTTATGCCGGCATAAATTTGGGATTTCTTGTTATGTAGTCAGCCAGTCCGATCATGTTTTTATTACCAGTAACCATTGACACAAACAAGGAAGTTAATACCATAAATAAGTCGTGATCAGTTTACCCCGTTGTTACTCCGTTGTTACACCTACTGCAGATGCCTGCATAATGGATAGTCATTTGTTATTTACTTTGTATGTGCTTGTGTTTTCTATCAATTACCAAGGTATGTGTCATATTGGCGCTTGTTAATGTATGCATTAATGTAAGGTGTCTGTCATTTGTCACTAAAAATCTATAAATGTTACCTCGCCTTGCTATTTTCTTGAACGGGTTATACTTAACTCTCTAGATGTTGCCTACCTGTTTATGTACATTTAATAAACACCATTCACCATTTGAACAGCTGTTTGAGGGCGCTAAACATATTATGATACACCCGCTTCACTTTTGTCTTCGCATTGTAGTTCCATTTGTTAATCCAATGATACCTGTCCGGCCAAGTGCTTCGTTGATTAAACTGAAGCAAACGGTTTGTTGACATCTTGCGCGGCACTATTGTATGATTGAAAGGTACACACAAAGAGATTAGAAACTGGTATGGTGTAAATGGGCTTTGATAAATTTGTGTATGTAAAAGGATAGCTAGGTTTGGTGAAGGGAGTCGACTATTTCTTTTACGTTCAGTAGAATTATTTTCTGTTTTTCAAACTTTTATTATTCATGGATATGTCAACTTTTTGACATTATGCTTGCATGCCGAGGTTAATGGCGTACCTGCTGTAATATGTAAACATCAATACATAGTTCTCAAGCTCAAAATAATGGTTTCTCTTCGTATGGGATATGGGTTTATTTTTATACAGCTATTAATTCATATCAGATGTCACTGTAAATCTTCTGCTACATAGGGAACAGTTGATAAATAGAAGCTGTATTTCTTTTGTGCAAACTGATGTATTAATGCATACTCACTTAAGCAACTCTTGTTACAGCAACTGGAGAAATTACTCTGAGACTGAATGGTACTGCATACTACGGCCGGCCGTTCAGCTTGATATGCTTCAATTCACTGAACAACGAAACCCAGTATGCCGTATTCTTCAGGTCGTTGTCTTTTGAGAAAACTGGATCTATGGTTGCAGTGGTGTTATATATAAACTCAACATGTAATAGCACACCGTCGAGCTCTCGTAACTACACCTATAGTTGTCAAAGTAATGGAACGGAGATAGCTTTGATAGTCCCTGGTGAAAATGAGGTGGAACACAATACGTACTGGAGATGCACCAATCCGGGAGGAGTAAATGAAAACAACAATAATGTCGTGAAAGCTTTTGTTAATGGTAAGTATTCAATACGTAAAGCATCTATACAGACGCTTGTGAAATATTTGTTATATTTGATCAGCATGACAACTTTTACTAAGAAGCTTGGAATAGACCTTTTACGGATCAGCATATATTTTTCTCTTTACTTATCCGCTATACGTAAAGTCAGCTTTATTCTTTTGTTCACTTTCATACTGAGCCCTATACATATATGTTTTTCATTATTTCCTGTATTAGAAAATCTCTTGCTGACTATATATGTATTGTCTTTTTTACCTTTTAACAAGTATACGATTTTGTTATTCAGCAGTTAAATGTGATGAGACAAAAATCTTGACAAAAGTAAATTAACGGATCTGTAAAATGACGCGACCCACTTGTCCTATCACAGAAAAAACCTTTATAAATTCTGACTGGTCATAGCACATTCTTTAGGCATGATGATGAAATAATGGAAGAGTTGAAACCGTATTAAAACACAGGAAAGTACATAATTAAAGATGTTTCAATCATCCACCAAATATGCTTTTGTGTAAAAGTTGAATATATGAACACACTCCACTTTTGATTCTTGCATATGTACATTAAGCAAATTTCGGGTCTAACCTTTGGTACGATTTAAGTGTAGCAGTTATTCTTTATGAGAAATAACTAAAATAATATTATAGAAATAAAATGCTTTCTTCCATCTCATGTCAGTACTTACCCCACAAGTTACAATTGGCACTAAATTGCAGTGAGGATAACTTCCGTGAATATGACAAGGAACGGTCTGACAATTGACGACACTGTCTTCACAGTGAATTCTGGAGAAGCTGTAACCCTAACCTGTGTGGCAAGTGTCAGCCGCCCAGAAGCGTCGTTCTTATGGTATATGGGATCAGAACTTATAGGGACGGGTCAGCAGCTCACGTTTACGCCTGATCCCGAGAACCATGGTCAGAAACTACACTGCTTAGCATACAACACAGATCTGGACACTGCTGTTTCCTCACAATCGCCAGTTCTGAGAATTAGGGGTGAGATATCGAATTAGTCCATTACAAAGTGTATATGGATTTTACGATTAGTAATTACTATACAATTGCACGTAGTTCATGACTGTCGATGCAAATCATTATTTAGCGCAGAACTGACATACATGTAAAGAAAATCGTTTATTCTAGCATAGTCCAAGATAGCTAGACCGCCTGTAGGTCAAATGGAATGATTCTAGCATAGTCCAAGATAGCTAGACTGCCTGTAGGTCAAATGGAATGATTCTAGCATAGTCCAAGATAGCTAGACTGCCTGTAGGTCAAATGGAATGATTCTAGCATAGTCCAAAATAGCTAGACCGCCTGTAGGTCAAATGGAATGATTCTAGCATAGTCCAAGATAGCTAGA